>JAESUZ010004000.1:0-12964 GCA_017311185.1 Proteles cristata cristata
TGAAATACATGCATTGAAGTAAAAGGGAAGTCTTCAACACACCTCTGTGCAAGTACACTGTGGGGGAAACCATCGTACAAGTACCATCGTGTTTCCCTGGATTGATAGTGATTGCAAATACATGCTGAGGACCACCTGGGTGGCTCAGCCGGTTAAGCGTCCGACTTCGGCTCAGGTCATGATGTCACGGTCCGTGGGTTCGTGCCCTGCGTTGGGCTCTGTGCCCACAGCTCAGAGCCAGGAGCGTGTTTCGGATTCTGTGGATCCCTCTCTCTCCCCTCCTCGCATGCTCATACACTCTCTCTCTCTCGCAAAATAAATAAACATTAAAAATTAAAGAAGGAAAGAAAGAAAGAGATAAACAAAGAAAGAAAGTAAGAAGGAAGGATGGAAGGAAGGAAGGAAAGATAGAAAGAAAAGTCATGCGGAGACCAATGTGGGAAGTGCCGTGTCTGAACTCTCTAAAAGTCACTGTACGGACTGAAATATTCAGGTACAATCTTGTTTCCCTAAGTAGGCAATCTGAAAACTATGGCCTGGAAGTATAAGATGAGTGTTTTAGACAAAACTCTGTGAAAGAACACTGTGTGCAATGCATCTTTCAACTACCATCATGCTTTCCTAGGTTGCCAGTGACGGAAAACAAATGCTGAGACCATTGAAGTAAGTGCTGGGTCTGCATTCTCTGATAGAACACTGTGAGGAATGCAAAATTCAGTCCCCATATTGTTTACCTAAGTGAGTAATATTTGGAAACACATGCATACATGTATAAGCTCAGTGTGATATACTCACCTCTTTAGAAGTACACTGTGGGGACCCCTCATTCAATTTCCATCAACTTTCACAAGGTCGATAGTGACTGAAAACAGATGCTGAGACCGTGAAGGAAGTGCAGAGGGTACTCGACTCTGAAACAACACTGTGTGTACTAAAACGTTCAGTTACCATACTGCTTCACTAAGTGACTAATGTTTGACAACAGGCATGGAAGTACAAGCTGAGTGTTCTATACTCAACTCTGTTAAAGAACACTGTGGCAAATCCCTCATTAAACTGCGCTCATCTTTGGGGGTAGATAGATACTGAAAACATATGAGAATCAATGAAGAGTGCAGGGTGCTCGACTCTATTGAAAGCGACACTGCGAAATACAACATTCAGTTACCACTATTGCTGCCCCAAAAATGCTTGAAAAACACATCATGGAACTAAAGGTAAGTGTTATGTACTCAGCTCGGTGAAAGAACGCTGTGGGAACGGATCTGAGCCCATCATGTTTCCCTAGGTGGATAGTGATTGAGAAAACATGCTGAGTCCAATGTGTGGAAGCAGTGTGCTGGCCTCTGAGAAAATACTGTGAGGTAGAAGTGGAGCACAGCTGATCTTGGCTTTCACTGTTTAGTAATGTGTAACCTAGGGCCTGGAGTACTGGGAATGATGTTGTTTCTCAGCCTGTGAAGAACACTGTGCGGAATGTATCTTTCAAATACCGTCATGGTTTCCTAGGTTGCTCGTGATGGAAACCATATGCTGAGACCACTGAAGGAAGTGCAGGATGCTCAACTCGGGGAAACAACACTGTGCGGAATGCAGCATTCAGTTATCCTATTGTTTGCCTAAGTGGGTAATAGTTGAAAACACATGCATGGAAATCTAAGCTTAGTGTGATATTTTCATCTCGGTGAAAGAACACTGTGGCGAAGCCCTCATTCAACTACCGTCATCTTACACTAGGTAGATAGTGACATAAAACAGATGCTGAGAATACAAAAGTGGTGCAGGGTGCCCGACTCTGTGAACCAATACTGGGCGGAATACAGCATTTAGTTACCATACTGTTTCACTGTGGAACGTTTGAAAATATATGCATGGAGGTATAAGCTGAGTGTGATATAATCAACTCTTTAAAAGTACACTGAGGGGACCCTCCTTCAACTCCCATCACCTTTTACTAGGTAGATAGTGAATGAAAACAGATGCTGAGACCATGAAGGAAGTGCAGGGTGCTCGACTCTGGAACAACACTGTGTGAACTAACCATTCAGTTACCATACTGTTTCACTAAGTTCAAATGTTTCAAAAGACATGCATGGAAATATAAGCTCACTATGATATACTCAACTCCAGGGAAGACCACTGTGGGGAAGCCATCACTCAATTTTCATCAACGTTCGCTAGTTAGATGTAACTGAAAACAGCTGGTGGCAACAATGAAGGAGGAGCAGGCTGCTCAACCATGTACAACATTCTGTAGAATGCAGCATTCAGTTACCACATGGTTTCTCTTAGGTTTCAATTTTGAAATACATGCATTGAAGTAGAAGGGAAGTCTTCAACACAACTCTGTCCAAGAACACTGTGGGGGAACCCATCATACAAGTACCATCGTGTTTCCCTGGATTGACAGTGATTGCAAATACATGCTGAGGACCACCTGGGTGGCTCAGTCGGTTAAGCGTCCGACTTCGGCTCAGGTCATGATCTCACGGTCCGTGGGTTCTTGCCCTGCGTTGGGCTCTGTGCCCACAGCTCAGAGCCAGGAGCGTGTTTCGGATTCTGTGGATCCCTCTCTCTCCCTCCTCGCATGCTCATACACTCTCTCTCTCATAAAATAAATAAACATTAAAAATTAAAAAGGAAAGAAAGAAAGAGATAAAGAAAGAAAGAAAGAGAAGGAAGGAAGGAAGGAAAGAAAGAAAAGAAAAAGTCATACGGAGAGGAGGAGACCAATGTGGGAAGTGCCGTGTCTGAACTCTATAAAAGTCACTGTACGGACTGAAATATTCAAAATTACAATCTTGTTTCCCTAAGTAGGCAATCTGAAAACTATGGCCTGGAAGTATAAGATGAGTGTTATACAGAAAACTCTGTGAAAGAACACTGTGTGCAATGAATCTTCCAACTACCATCATGCTTTCCTAGGTTGTCAGTGACGGAAAACAAATGCTGAGACCATTGAAGTAAGTGCAGGGTCTGCATTCTCTGATAGAACACTGTGAGGAATGCAAAATTCAGTCCCCATATTGTTTACCTAAGTGAGTAATGTTTGAAAACACAAGCATACATGTATAAGCTCAGTGTGATATACTCACCTCTTTAGAAGTACACTGTGGGGACCCCTCATTCAATTCCCATCAACTTTCACAAGGTAGATAGTGACTGAAAACAGATGCTGAGACCGTGAAGGAAGTGCAGAGGGTACTCGACTCTGAAACAACACTGTGTGTACTAAAACGTTCAGTTACCATACTGCTTCACTAAGTGACTAATGTTTGACAACAGGCATGGAAGTGCAAGCTGAGTGTTCTATACTCAACTCTGTGAAAGAACACTGTGGCAAATCCCTCATTAAACTGCGCTCATCTTTCATGAGGTAGATAGATACTGAAAACATATGCTGAGATCAATGAAAGAAGTGCAGGGTGCTCGACTCTGTGAAACGACTTGCGAAATGCAACATTCAGTTACCATATTGCTGTACTAAGAAATGCTTGAAAACACATCATGGAACTAAAAGGTAAGTGTTATGTACTCAGCTCAGTGAAAGAACGCTGTGGGGAACGGATCCTAGACTACCATCATGTTTCCCTAGGTGGATAGTGATTGAGAAAACATGCTGAGTCCAATGTGGGAAGCGCAGTGTGCTGGCCTCTGAGAAAACTCACTGTCGAGAGTGTAGTGGAGCACAGCTACGATCTTATTTCACTGTTAGTAATGTGTGAAACCTAGGGCCTGGAGGTATAAGATGAATGTTATTTACTCAACTCTGTGAAAGAACACTGTGCGGAATGTATCTTTCAAATACCGTTGTGGTTTCCTAGGTTGGTCGTGATGGAATCCATGTGCTGAGACCACTGAAGGAAGTGCAGGATGCTCAACTCGGGGAAACAACACTGTGCGGAATGCAGCATTCAGTTATCCTATTGTTTGCCTAAGTGGGTAATAGTTGAAAACACATGCATGGAAATCTAAGCTTAGTGTGATATTTTCATCTCGGTGAAAGAACACTGTGGCGAAGCCCTCATTCAACTACCGTCATCTTACACTAGGTAGAAAGTGACAGAAAACAGATGCTGAGAATACAAAAGTGGTGCAGGGTGCCCGACTCTGTGAACCAATACTGGGCGGAATACAGCATTTAGTTACCATACTGTTTCACTGTGGAACGTTTGAAAACATATGCATGGAGGTATAAGCTGAGTGTGATATAATCAACTCTTTAAAAGTACACTGAGGGGACCCTCCTTCAACTCCCATCACCTTTTACTAGGTAGATAGTGATTGAAAACAGATGCTGAGACCATGAAGAAAGTGCAGGGTGCTCGACTCTGGAACAACACTGTGTGAACTAACCATTCAGTTACCATACGGTTTCACTAAGTTCCAAATGTTTCAAAAGACATGCATGGAAATATAAGCTCACTGTGATATACTCAACTCCAGGAAAGACCACTGTGGGGAAGCCATCACTCAATTTTCATCAACGTTCGCTAGTTAGATGTAACTGAAAACAGCTGGTGGCACCAATGAAGGAGGAGCAGGCTGCTCAACCATGTACAACATTCTGTAGAATGCAGCATTCAGTTACCACATGGTTTCTCTTAGGTTTCAATTTTGAAATACATGCATTGAAGTAAAAGGGAAGTCTTCAACACAACTCTGTGCAAGTACACTGTGGGGGAACCCATCGTACAAGTACCATCGTGTTTCCCTGGATTGATAGTGATTGCAAATACATGCTGAGGACCACCTGGGTGGCTCAGTCGGTTAAGCGTCCGACTTCGGCTGAGGTCATGATGTCACGGTCCGTGGGTTCGTGCCCTGCGTTGGGCTCTGTGCCCACAGCTCAGAGCCAGGAGCGTGTTTCGGATTCTGTGGATCCCTCTCTCTCCCCTCCTCGCATGCTCATACACTCTCTCTCTCTCGCAAAATAAATAAACATTAAAAATTAAAAAAGGAAAGAAAGATAGAGATAAAGAAAGAAAGAAAGAAGGAAGGAAGGAAGGAAGGAAAGAAAGAAAGAAAATTCATGCGGAGACCAATGTGGGAAGTGCCGTGTCTGAACTCTATAAAAGTCACTGTACGGACTGAAATATTCAGGTACAATCTTGTTTCCCTAAATAGGCAATCTGAAAACTATGGCCTGGAAGTATAAGATGAGTGTTATACAGAAAACTCTGTGAAAGAACACTGTGTGCAATGCATCTTCCAACTACCATCATGCTTTCCTAGGTTGTCAGTGACGGAAAACAAATGCTGAGACCATTGAAGTAAGTGCAGGGTCTGCATTCTCTGATAGAACACTGTGAGGAATGCAAAATTCAGTCCCCATATTGTTTACCAAAGTGAGTAAGGTTTGAAAACACATGCATACATGTATAAGCTCAGTGTGATATACTCACCTCTTTAGAAGTACACTGTGGGGACCCCTCATTCAATTCCCATCATCTTTCACAAGGTAGATAGTGACTGAAAACAGATGCTGAGACCGTGAAGGAAGTGCAGAGGGTGCTCGACTCTGAAACAACACTGTGTGTACTAAAATGTTCAGTTACCATACTGCTTCACTAAGTGACTAATGTTTGACAACAGGCATGGAAGTACAAGCTGAGTGTTCTATACTCAACTCTGTGAAAGAATACTGTGGCAAATCCCTCATTAAACTGCGCTCATCTTTCATGAGGTAGATAGATACTGAAAACATATGCTGAGATCAATGAAAGAAGTGCAGGGTGCTTGACTCTGTGAAACGACACTGCGAAATGCAACATTCAGTTACCATATTGCTGTACTAAGTAATGCTTGAAAACACATCATGGAACTAAAAGGTAAGTGTTATGTACTCAGCTCGGTGAAAGAACGCTGTGGGGAACGGATCCTAGACTACCATCATGTTTCCCTAGGTGGATAGTGATTGAGAAAACATGCTGAGTCCAATGTGGGAAGCGCAGTGTACTGGCCTCTGAGAAAACTCACTTGCGAGACTGTAGTGGAGCACAGCTACAATCTTATTTCACTGTTAGGAATGTGTGAAACCTAGGGCCTGGAGGTATAAGATGAATGTTATTTCCTCAACTCTGTGAAACAACACTGTGCGGAATGTATCTTTCAAATACCGTCATGGTTTCCTAGGTTGGTCGTGATGGAAACCATATGCTGAGACCACTGAAGGAAGTGCAGGATGCTCAACTCGGGGAAACAACACTGTGCGGAATGCAGCATTCAGTTATCCTATTGTTTCCCTAAGTGAGTAATAGTTGAAAACTCATGCATGGAAATCTAAGCTTAGTGTGATATTTTCATCTCGGTGAAAGAACACTGTGGCGAAGCCCTCATTCAACTACCGTCATCTTTCACTAGGTAGATAGTGACAGAAAACAGATGCTGAGAATACAAAAGTGGTGCAGGGTGCTCGACTCTCTGAACCAATACTGGGCAGAATACAGCATTTAGTTACCATACTGTTTCACTGAGGAACGTTTGAAAACACATGCATGGAGGTATAAGCTGAGTGTGATATAATCAACTCTTTAAAAGTACACTGAAGGGACCCTCCTTCAACTCCCATCATCTTTTACTAGGTAGATACTGATTGAAAACAGATGCTGAGACCATGAAGGTAGTGCAGGGTGCTCGACTCTGGAACAACACTGTGTGAACTTCACCATTCAGTTACCATACTGTTTCACTAAGTTCCAAATGTTGGAAAAGACATGCATGGAAATATAAGCTCAGTGTGATAATCAACTCCAGGAAAGACCACTGTGTGGATGCCATCACTCAATTATCATCAACGTTCACTAGTTAGATAGTAACTGAAAACAGCTGGTGGCACCAATGAAGGAGGAGCAGGCTGCTCAACCATGTACAACATTCTGTAGAATGCAGCATTCAGTTACCACATGGTTTCTCTTAGGTTTCAATTTTGAAATACATGCATTGAAGTAGAAGGGAAGTCTTCAACAAAACTCTGTGCAAGAACACTGTGGGGGAACCCATCGTACAAGTACCAACGTGTTTCCCTGGATTGACAGTGATTGCAAATACATGCTGAGGACCACCGCTGTGGCTCAGTCGGTTAAGCGTCCGACTTCGGCTCAGGTCATGATCTCATGGTCCGTGGGTTCTTGCCCTGCGTTGGGCTCTGTGCCCACAGCTCAGCGCCATGAGCGTGTTTCGGAGTCTGTGGATCCCTCTCTCTACCCTCCTCGAATGCTCATACACACTCTCTCTCTCGCAAAATAAATAAACATTAAAAATTAAAAAAGGAAAAAAGAAAGAAATAAAGAAAGAAAGAAAGAAGGAAGGAAGGAAAGAAAGAAAGAAAGAAAGAAAGGAAGAAAGGAAGAAAGGAAGAAGGAAAGAAAGAAAGAAAAGTCATGCGGAGACCAATGTGGGAAGTGCCGTGTCTGAACTCTATAAAAGTCACTGTACGGACTGAAATATTCAGGTACAATCTTGTTTCCCTAAGTAGGCAATCTGAAAACTATGGCCTGGAAGTATAAGATGAGTGTTTAGAGAAAACTCTGTGAAAGAACACTGTGTGCAATGCATCTTCCAACTACCATCATGCTTTCCTAGGTTGGCAGTGACGGAAAACAAATGCTGAGACCATTGAAGTAAGTGCAGGGTCTGCATTCTCTGATAGAACACTGTGAGGAATGCAAAATTCAGTCCCCATATTGTTTACCTAAGTGAGTAATGTTTGAAAACACATGCATACATGTATAAGCTCAGTGTGATATACTCACCTCTTTAGAAGTACACTGTGGGGACCCCTCATTCAATTCCCATCAACTTTCACAAGGTAGATAGTGACTGAAAACAGATGCTGAGACCGTGAAGGAAGTGCAGAGGGTGCTCGACTCTGAAACAACACTGTGTGTACTAAAACGTTCAGTTACCATACTGCTTCACTAAGTGACTAATGTTTGACAACAGGCATGGAAGTACAAGCTGAGTGTTCTATACTCAACTCTGTGAAAGAACACTGTGGCAAATCCCTCATTAAACTGCGCTCATCTTTCATGAGGTAGATAGATACTGAAAACATATGCTGAGATCAATGAAAGAAGTGCAGGGTGCTCGACTCTGTGAAACGACACTGCGAAATGCAACATTCAGTTACCATATTGCTGTACTAAGAAATGCTTGAAAACACATCATGGAACTAAAAGGTAAGTGTTATGTACTCAGCTCGGTGAAAGAACGCTGTGGGGAACGGATCCTACACTACCATCATGTTTCCCTAGGTGGATAGTGATTGAGAAAACATGCTGAGTCCAATGTGGGCAAGCGCAGTGTGCTGGCCTCTGAGAAAACTCACTGTCGAGAGTGAAGTGGAGCACAGCTACGATCTTATTTCACTGTTAGTAATGTGTGAAACCTAGGGCCTGGAGGTATAAGATGAATGTTATTTCCTCAACTCTGTGAAAGAACACTGTGCGGAATGTATCTTTCAAATACCGTCATGGTTTCCTAGGTTGGTCGTGATGGAATCCATGTGCTGAGACCACTGAAGGAAGTGCAGGATGCTCAACTCGGGGAAACAACACTGTGCGGAATGCAGCATTCAGTTATCCTATTGTTTCCCTAAGTGGGTAATAGTTGAAAACACATGCATGGAAATCTAAGCTTAGTGTGATATTTTCATCTCGGTGAAAGAACACTGTGGCGAAGCCCTCATTCAACTACCGTCATCTTACACTAGGTAGATAGTGACAGAAAACAGATGCTGAGAATACAAAAGTGGTGCAGGGTGCCCGACTCTGTGAACCAATACTGGGCGGAATACAGCATTTAGTTACCATACTGTTTCACTGTGGAACGTTTGAAAACATATGCATGGAGGTATAAGCTGAGTGTGATATAATCAACTCTTTAAAAGTACACTGAGGGGACCCTCCTTCAACTCCCATCACCTTTTACTAGGTAGATAGTGATTGAAAACAGATGCTGAGACCATGAAGGAAGTGCAGGGTGCTCGACTCTGGAACAACACTGTGTGAACTAACCATTCAGTTACCATACGGTTTCACTAAGTTCCAAATGTTTCAAAAGACATGCATGGAAATATAAGCTCACTGTGATATACTAAACTCCAGGAAAGACCACTGTGGGGAAGCCATCACTCAATTTTCATCAACGTTCGCTAGTTAGATGTAACTGAAAACAGCTGGTGGCACCAATGAAGGAGGAGCAGGCTGCTCAACCATGTACAACATTCTGTAGAATGCAGCATTCAGTTACCACATGGTTTCTCTTAGGTTTCAATTTTGAAATACATGCATTGAAGTAAAAGGGAAGTCTTCAACACAACTCTGTGCAAGTACACTGTGGGGGAACCCATCGTACAAGTACCATCGTGTTTCCCTGGATTGATAGTGATTGCAAATACATGCTGAGGACCACCTGGGTGGCTCAGTCGGTTAAGCGTCCGACTTCGGCTCAGGTCATGATGTCACGGTCCGTGGGTTCGTGCCCTGCGTTGGGCTCTGTGCCCACAGCTCAGAGCCAGGAGCGTGTTTCGGATTCTGTGGATTCCTCTCTCTCCCCTCCTCGCATGCTCATACACTCTCTCTCTCTCGCAAAATAAATAAACATTAAAAATTAAAAAAGGAAAGAAAGAAAGAGATACAGAAAGAAAGAAGGAAGGAAGGAAGGAAGGAAGGAAGGAAGGAAGGAAGGAAGGACGGAAGGAAAGAAAGAAAGAAAAGTCATGCGGAGACCAATGTGGGAAGTGCCGTGTCTGAACTCTCTAAAAGTCACTGTACGGACTGAAATATTCAGGTACAATCTTGTTTCCCTAAGTAGGCAATCTGAAAACTATGGCCTGGAAGTATAAGATGAGTGTTTTAGACAAAACTCTGTGAAAGAACACTGTGTGCAATGCATCTTTCAACTACCATCATGCTTTCCTAGGTTGCCAGTGACGGAAAACAAACGCTGAGACCGTTGAAGTAAGTGCTGGGTCTGCATTCTCTGATAGAACACTGTGAGGAATGCAAAATTCAGTCCCCATATTGTTTACCTAAGTGAGTAATGTTTGAAAACACATGCATACATGTATAAGCTCAGTGTGATATACTCACCTCTTTAGAAGTACACTGTGGGGACCCCTCATTCAATTCCCATCAACTTTCACAAGGTAGATAGTGACTGAAAACAGATGCTGAGACCGTGAAGGAAGTGCAGAGGGTGCTAGACTCTGAAACAACACTGTGTGTACTACAACGTTCAGTTACCATACTGCTTCACTAAGTGACTAATGTTTGACAACAGGCATGGAAGTACAAGCTGAGTGTTCTATACTCAACTCTGTGAAAGAACACTGTGGCAAATCCCTCATTAAACTGCGCTCATCTTTCATGAGGTAGATAGATACTGAAAACATATGCTGAGATCAATGAAAGAAGTGCAGGGTGCTCGACTCTGTGAAACGACACTGCGAAATGCAACATTCAGTTACCATATTGCTGTACTAAGAAATGCTTGAAAACACATCATGGAACTAAAAGGTAAGTGTTATGTACTCAGCTCGGTGAAAGAACGCTGTGGGGAACGGATCCTAGACTACCATCATGTTTCCCTAGGTGGATAGTGATTGAGAAAACATGCTGAGTCCAATGTGGGAAGCGCAGTGTGCTGGCCTCTGAGAAAACTCACTGTCGAGAGTGAAGTGGAGCACAGCTACGATCTTATTTCACTGTTAGTAATGTGTGAAACCTAGGGCCTGGAGGTATAAGATGAATGTTATTTACTCAACTCTGTGAAAGAACACTGTGCGGAATGTATCTTTCAAATACCGTCATGGTTTCCTAGGTTGGTCGTGATGGAATCCATGTGCTGAGACCACTGAAGGAAGTGCAGGATGCTCAACTCGGGGAAACAACACTGTGCGGAATGCAGCATTCAGTTATCCTATTGTTTCCCTAAGTGGGTAATAGTTGAAAACACATGCATGGAAATCTAAGCTTAGTGTGATATTTTCATCTCGGTGAAAGAACACTGTGGCGAAGCCCTCATTCAACTACCGTCATCTTTCACTAGGTAGATAGTGACAGAAAACAGATGCTGAGAATACAAAAGTGGTGCAGGGTGCTCGACTCTGTGAACCAATACTGGGCAGAATACAGCATTTAGTTACCATACTGTTTCACTGAGGAACGTTTGAAAACACATGCATGGAGGTATAAGCTGAGTGTGATATAATCAACTCTTTAAAAGTACACTGAAGGGACCCTCCTTCAACTCCCATCATCTTTTACTAGGTAGATACTGATTGAAAACAGATGCTGAGACCATGAAGGTAGTGCAGGGTGCTCGACTCTGGAACAACACTGTGTGAACTTCACCATTCAGTTACCATACTGTTTCACTAAGTTCCAAATGTTGGAAAAGACATGCATGGAAATATAAGCTCAGTGTGATATACTCAACTCCAGGAAAGACCACTGTGTGGATGCCATCACTCAATTATCATCAACGTGCACTAGTTAGATAGTAACTGAAAACAGCTGGTGGCACCAATGAAGGAGGAGCAGGCTGCTCAACCATGTACAACATTCTGTAGAATGCAGCATTCAGTTACCACATGGTTTCTCTTAGGTTTCAATTTTGAAATACATGCATTGAAGTAGAAGGGAAGTCTTCAACACAACTCTGTCCAAGAACACTGTGGGGGAACCCATCGTACAAGTACCATCGTGTTTCCGTGGATTGACAGTGATTGCAAATACATGCTGAGGACCACCTGGGTGGCTCAGTCGGTTAAGAGTCCGACTTCGGCTCAGGTCATGATCTCACGGTCCGTGGGTTCTTTCCCTGCGTTGGGCTCTGTCAAAACAGCTCAGCAACAGGAGCGTGTTTCGGAGTCTGTGGATCCCTCTCTCTCCCCTCCTCGCATGCTCATACACTCTCTCTCTCTCGCAAAATAAATAAACATTAAAAATTAAAAAAGGAAAAAAAGAAAGAGATAAAGAAAGAAAGAAAGAAGGAAGGAAGGAAAGAAAGAAAGAAAGAAAGAAAGAAAGAAAGAAAGAAAGAAAGAAAGAAAGAAAGAAAGAAAGAAAGAAAGAAAAGTCATGCGGAGACCAATGTGGGAAGAGCCGTGTCTGAACTCTCTAAAAGTCACTGTACGGACTGAAATATTCAGGTACAATCTTGTTTCCCTAAGTAGGCAATCTGAAAACTATGGCCTGGAAGTATAAGATGAGTGCTATAGAGAAAACTCTGTGAAAGAACACTGTGTGCAATGCATCTTTCAACTACCATCATGCTTTCCTATTTTGGCAGTGAATGAAAACAAATGCTGAGACCATTGAGTAAGTGCAGGGTGCTGGATTCTCTGATAGAACATTGTGAGGAATGCAAAATTCACTCCCCATATTGTTCACCTAAGTGAGTAAGGTTTGAAAACACATGCATACATGTATAAGCTCAGTGTGATATACTCACCTCTTTAGAAGTACACTGTGGGGACCCCTCATTCAATTCCCATCATCTTTCACAAGGTAGATAGTGACTGAAAACAGAGGCTGAGACCATTAAGGAAGTGCAGAGGGTGCTCGACTCTGAAACAACACTGTGTGTACTACAACTTTCAGTTACCATACTGTTTCACTAAGTGACTAATGTTTGACAACAGGCATGGAAGTACAAGCTGAGTGTTCTATACTCAACTCTGTGAAAGAACACTGTGGCAAATCCCTCATTAAACTGCGCTCATCTTTCATGAGGTAGAGAGATACTGAAAACATATGCTGAGATCAATGAAAGAAGTGCAGGGTGCTCGACTCTGTGAAACGACACTGCGAAATGCAACATTCAGTTACCATATTGCTGTACTAAGTAATGCTTGAAAACACATCATGGAACTAAAAGGAAAGTGTTATGTACTCAGCTCGGTGAAAGAACGCTGTGGGGAACGGATCCTAGACTACCATCATGTTTCCCTAGGTGG
>JAESUZ010004001.1:0-269941 GCA_017311185.1 Proteles cristata cristata
AGTGGATCCAAATGGAACATATTTGGTATGTAAAATAATTTAAATTTATTGATTTAATTAAAATAGACCTGTCTTTAAAATTATCAACATTAAATGTAAAACTTTTTCTACCTAGGTTTACTAAAGATCAAATAAACACATACACATCTCTATTACGATTTGTTAACGATTTGTTAACAAAATGATGACTTAAAATAATGGCTACTTCTATCTCAAAGTAGCCCAAAGTCCGGGTTCATAGGTAATTGTTAAGGTAGCTTTCAAGGTCTTTGGTGTAACCTAAAACTTTAAAGTTTTGTCTGGGTAATAAATTAAAATTAAATTCAATGGATATTTAAGCCTTTCCCAAATCAGATAGAATGCCGAAACATTAATTATTAAACATAGGTTTATATTTTTGACTTATTGCAGAGAAACTAAAAATACTTGGGTCTATTGGAAAAGCTGCTTTATACTTAATTGATTTTAAAAAATAATTCTAATGTAACAGTTCACAATTGGTTACTACTTAGTTTTCACTAGAGACTAAGGTTTCTAAGACTTAAAATTCTATTAAATATAATTAAGACTGATGAAAATAAGGAAAGGAACTCTATGTAGAAAAGGAGATATATAAAAAAGACATAAAGAATGGGAATACATTTTTGTTAAAGGTAAAGGAAAGTAATTTTGTCCAAACTGAGACTGGTTGTTTGGAACAAAATGGCTTGGGACAAAATCTAAATGCAAAGGAAAATTGTAGAAGGTTCATGAAGGGAAATCTTTGGAAGAATAATTTAAGTATGGTTAGGATAGACTAAGGTTAAAATAAATAGATTTTGTTTATTTATTAAACATTTTTTTAATGCTTATTTATTTTTGAGAGAGAGAGAGACAGAACAAGGTGATGGGAGGGTCAGAGAGAGAGGGAGACACAGAATCTGAAGCAGGCTCCAGGCTCTGAGCTGTCAGCACAGAGCCCAACGTGGGGCTCGAATCACAAACCGTGAGATCATGACCTGAGCTGAAGTCGAAAGCTCAACCGACTGAGCCATCCAGGTGCCCCTAAAATAAGTAGATTTTTAAAAATACACTGATACAAAATTAAAATTATACTTTTCTTTGTGCTCAAAAGACAGTTTTCTTGGATTGTGGATCTGCTCTTGGAAAAAAAAAAAGTAAACAAGTCTTTTCTTTTTTATCTGCCAAAAAAGCCAAAGCTTTATTTTCTGTCTTTATTAGGTCTCTAATTACTTAGTCAAAACTTCTCAATGTTAAAGGAGCTAGGTTTTGCCAACAACTATATAAACCTACATATTTGCCTTAAAAAATAAGTAACATTTATAATGACTTGTAATCCTATTTTAGGGTATACTTTATAACTTTCTACGGTTTTAACAAACTTCCCAAGATTTAAATTTTAAATCAAATCTTTTTAACCAAATGGGCCTTTTTATTTGATATGTTACTTAAAAAGCCATATCCAACAAATACTAATAAACCTTAGGTTGTATTATTTAGCTGAATACTATAACTACTCAAACGTATATATAAAATTCCTAGGGGCACCTGGGTGGCTCAGTTGGTTAAACGTCCGGCTTCAACTCAGGTCACGATCTCACGGTTTGTGGGTTTGAGCCTCGCATCAGGCTCTGTGCTGACAGCCAGCTCAGAGCCTGGAGCCTGTTTCGGATTCTGTGTCTCCCTCTCTCTCTGACCCTCCCCTGCTCATACTGTCTCTCTTTCTCTTTCAGAAATAAATAAAAAAACATTAAAAATAAAATAAAATAAAATTCCTAAAATTTTAATGTTTTGGTATAAGGTCATCACTTGATATTCTATTTATCAAAATGTTATATGTCACAAAAATAACCCAATTTCCTTAAAAACTGCATCATACTGAACTCTCAAATTATTAACCATGTCCATTTTAAAATCTTTTGTTATTTATAATTATTGTTCTAATACTTTTACAAAATATGTTTCATATATAAAGGGATTCATTAAAAAAACTTTTAGAACAAATACAGGAATTTAACATCTTTAAGATAATAAAACAAATGGGTAAAAATTTCCAAAATTAAAAAATATATTTAAACTAAACAAAAATTAATAACATAAAACTATGTAAACAGAGAAAAATTTTTATCAACTATCCAAGAACTTTTTTTGGGCTTCTTTTTCTTTTCATTTTTCTAATCATGTTTAGTTATTTTCTCCTATGTGTCTCCACCTAATGCCAATGCTCCTTCATTGCTACAACTTCAAACCATCATTAAATATATTTAAAGCTACTCTCACTAAAAAGAAAGAGGGAAAATGCCTCCCTTAGGACAAGATTAATGAGAGTCCTATTGACATTAAATCATTTACCATCAGACAGAAATTTTCATTCTGCAATGTTCAAACATTTTCAAATGGAACAGGAACTCCTGAAACCCAAGGTATGGTATAGATTGCCCAATGAGGAGTCAACCTGAAAGGGTTGTTAGAAGAGAATTGTTAACCTGCGGGGAGAGGTTTTGCTGCTGTGCTTTTTCCTCAAGGTCCTGTGTGGGTACATGCTTGGTTAATAAAACCACATCATGAGCTGCAGGAGGGACTCAAGAATCCAATACCAAACTTCAAACTTGATGGCGGTGGCCCCTCTCAGCAGAATGTCAAATCCAAAGAAGAGGAAGATTGATCACTCAGCCAACCAAGACATCTCCTGGGGTGATGTTAAAAAATTAACCTCACAGGCTAAGGAGGTTTTAATTAACACAGGCATGTCTGTGATCCCTAAAAATATGTGTCTATTGCCTTATTGCTGACTCAGCTAAGGTAATACTCCTGCTAATGTGTCTGCTTTCTTTACCTTTTGCTTCTATTCACCCACACTCTACTTTTACCTACGAGGCTCATCTTCTTAGCCCTCCTATGTTTGACCTACTCTCCTTGGAAGATCCTGAAATTCCTATTTCATCTAATGACTCCTCTGTTAACAGAGAATGCTGGGTTCCCATTAACACTGATGAATTGTCTAACTATCCATCACATAGACTCTCAATAGATTGGACTTTTTCTCACTTAGACATCTGTCTATGTTTCTATTATAATCCTAATACTCACAATACCACTCACAATACTAACCAAAGCCCCTGTGTTCCTCTTCACAGACAATGGGGTATAAACAACATACTTAAAGCACCAGAAGATGGATCTTGGGTAAGTACTATCAAATATTAACATTTTGTTCTCACAACAAAAATAGAAGAAAGCCTAACTGAGAAAAAATGAATACCAAAATCTTCAATGCCAAGTATGTACCAGACCCTGGCTGGAGATGCGATCCTATGGTGGCTTCTCATGGGACCTCTGCCATTCTTGTAATTTTACCCAAATATCCCTATTTAACAATACAATCCTTAAAAATTGGGGACCCATAAAACTTATGGTGATAGAAAGTAATAGATCCTGGGAAGGATGTATCTGGACTTGTCACTTCCTTTCCATTATGATATTTCTAACCCCATGTGAAAATCAGGATTTGCAAATCCAATACTTAGACTCAATTACTCCAGTACCTGGCCCATCTCAGGCTTAACTTCTCTCTGAAACTACTAGTAAGGGGAAAAGAAAGGAGCCCAGGAAAAGTATTGAGCTGGGAAAGAGGGACAAGGAGAAGGATAATCCCTTTTTCCTACTGGAGACTTCCATTTGGAAGCAGGAATGAGCTTAGTGGGGAGATAACCCAATGTCATTCTAATTGACAATAAAAGTCAGAGTTTGACAATCACATGGGACTAGACATTTTAATTTCTGTATTTGATACTATCTATGGCTAAAAGCAACAGAGGACTATCTGTGAGGAACCAGAAATTTCATCCTATGCAAGTCTTCTTCCAGGCCTGGAGACTATTATTCATCACTGGAGAAAGCTTAGAGGATCAGAGGAAGACAAACATGAAGTTTCATTTTATTTCCACATGTCTATAATGCTTGCTCAATGTACAAATTATGCATTTTTAATAAAATAACCACAATTTGACTCCTTCATATCTCCCTCCAACTGCAATAGCTGTAGCCTGACACTGAGTGAGCCCAGTGGCCTTAGCTGCTAATGGAACAGCAGCAGCAGACCCCTTAGGAGACACAAGATCTATGGCCTTGCCATGGTGACCTACAGATGTGGCCAATATGTACTCCTCCATCAAAGGCTGACCTTGGCAAAGCGGCCAGAGATATTTTCAACAAAGGATTTGGTTTTGGGTTGGTGAAACTGGATGTGAAAACAAAGTCATGCAGTGGTATGGAATTCTCAACATTTAAGACAAACACTAGGAAAGTTACTGGAACCGTAAAGACCAAATATAAATGGTGTGAATATGGTCTGACTTTCACAGAAACGCAGAACATTGGCAACATCCTGGGAATAGAAATACAATTGAAGACTGGATTTATCAAGGTTTGAAACTAACATTTGATATTACATTTTCAAAAAACAGGGTAAGTATAGTGGTAAAATCAAGTCTTCTTATAGGCGGGAATGTGTAAACCTTGGTTGTGATGTTGACTTTGATTTTGCTGGACATGCAATCCATGGTTCACCTGTCTTTGGTTATGGGAGCTGGCTTGCTGGGTACCAGATGACCTTGGACAGTGCCGAATCACAGCTGACAAAAATTAACTTTGCAGTGGGCTGCAGGACTCGGGATTTCCATCTACACACTAATATCACTGGTAGGACAGAATTTGGAAGATCAATTTATCGGCAAGTATGTGAAGATCTTGACTCTTTAGTAAATCTTGCTTGGATGTGAGGTACTGCCTACTATCACTTTGACATTGCATGAAACTATCAATTGGATCTCACTGTTTCTATCTCTATAAAAGTCAACAATTCTAGTCTAATTGCAATGGACTACACTCAGACTCTGAGGCTAGTCTATTCTGGTAGATGGCAAGAGCATTCATGCTGGAGGCCACAAACTTGGCCTTGCCCTGGAAATGGAGGCTTAGCAAAGCTGAAAGAAATCTCTGGGAACGGATATCAGAAGATTTGGCCTTAATACACTTCCAAATTGATGAACAGGCTTTTTTCCTCCCAACAAGGTGATCAAAACAAAGTATGATCTAAACAAGAGCTATATTTTAAATATTTAGACAGTTGTTGGTTTCTAGTTGAATTGGTTACCTATCTAGTTACCAATGCTGTAGTCATGCAGTCACCTATGCACTATTTAAATGTACAGCAAAACCTTGGCTTGCAAGTAACTTGTCCTGTGAGTGTTCTGCAAGATGAGCAAACCTTTCTAATAAATTTTAACTTGATAAATGAGCGATATCTTGCAATAAGAGTGATATGTGATGCTGAATGTCATATGATCACAATGAGCCAATGGTTTCTCTCTCCCTCCTCCCTTTCTCTGTGAGACTGTGGGTGATTGGCTCCCATGCTTGGAGGCTTGGTCTCAGACCATTGTGTTTGGCAGAAATCAGTGATTTTTCAGAACATTGGAAGTGCCTACAACTGGCACTAGTGTGTTTTTTTTGTCACTTCAAGTCACCTATGGACAGTCCTTTGCTTTCCCATGCAAAATAAGCATAGGAATGCTTTGCTTCATTCTAGATCATTGGATAGGCTCCTTGTTAAAATTGCGCAAAAAGATTCCATTGAGCCAATAGATAGCTATGATTCTGTTAGTGACAATGCAAGTCATCCTACACAATAACCCTCCTCTCTCGTATCCTTCACACCAGTCATGAAGGTTTTCAAAGGTAATTGCAGATTAATTTATTTTTCTTCATATTTAATATTTTCTTAATTATTTTGTATTATATTACAGTATTGTGATCACTTTTATATGAATACTTTTGAGTTTTGAACAAATCATCTGAGTTTCCATTGTTTCTTTTTTTTAAATATAATTTACTGTCAAGTTACCTCACATACAGTATTCTCTTGGCTTTGGGAATAGATTTCCATGGTTCACCACTTACATACAACACCCAGTGCTCAATCCAACAAGTGCCCTCAATGATCACCACCCATTTTCCCATCCCCCCACCCCCTTTCAAACCTCAGTTTGTTTTAAGAGTCTCTTATGGTTTGCCTCCCTCTCTGTTTGAAACTATTTATTTTTCCCTTCCCTTCCACCATGGTCTTCTGTTAAGTTTCTCAAATTCTACATATGAGTGAAAACATGTGATATCTGTCTTTCTTTGACTGAATTACTTCACTTAGCATAATACCCTTCAGTTCCATCCATGTTGTTGCAGAGTCAAAATTTCACTCTTTCTCATTGCCAAGTAGTATTCTATTATACATGTATGTCTATATTTAGATATATATAGATATATAGATATAGACACACACACACACACACACACACACATATAGTTCTACATGAGGAGCCTCCATAACTGTTTTCCAGAGCGGCTGCACCAGTTTTCATGGCCACCGACAGTCCAGGAGCATTCCCATTTCTCCACACCCTTGCTAACATCTGTTGTTTCCTGAGTTGTTAATTTTAGCCACTCTGACCAGTGTGAGGTGGTATTTCAGTGTGGTTTTGATTTGTATTTCCCTTGGTGATGAGTGATGTTGAGAATCTTTTCATGTGTCTGTGGGCCATCTGGATGTCTTCTTTGGAAAAGTGTCTATTCATGTCTTCTGCCCATTTCTTCATTGGATTATTTGTTTTTCAGGTGTTGAGTTTGGCAAATTCTTTATAGATTTTGGATACTAACCTTTTATCCAATATGTCATTAGCAAGTATCTTCTCCCGTTCTGTTAGTTGCCTTTTAGTTTTGTCAATTGCTTCCTTTGCAGTGCTGAAGCTTTTTATCTTGATGAGGTCCCAATAGTTCATTTTTGCTTTTATTTCCCTTGCCCTTGGAGTAATGCCAAGTAAAAAGTTGCTGCAGCTGAGGTCAAAGAAGTTGTTGCCTGTTTTTTCCTCTAGGATTTGGATAATCTCCTGTCTCACGTTTAGATCTCTCATCCATTTTTAGTTTATTTTTGTATATGGTACAAGAAATTGCTCCAGTTTCATTCTTCTGCATGTTGCTGTCCAGTCCTCCCAGCACCACATGCTGAAGAGATTGTCTTTTTTCCATTGGATATTCTTTCCTGCTTTGTCAAAGATTACTTGGCCATACATTTCTGGGTCCACTTCTGGGTCCTTTATTCTGTTCCATTGATCTGAGTGTTCGTTTTTGTGCCGGTACCATACTGTCTTGATGATTATACCTTTGTAGTAGAGGGTAAAGCCCAGGATTGTGATTTTCTTCGATTTTTCTTTTCCTTTGGTTTTATTTTTTAACATTACTTTGGCTATCTGGGGTCTTTTGTGGTTCCGTACGTATTTTAGGATTGCTTGTTCTAGCTCTGAGAAGAATGCCAATGCAATTTGGATTGGGATTGCACTGAATGTGTAGATTGCTTTGGGTACTATTGACATTTTAACAATATTTGTTCTTCCAATCCATAAGCATGGAATGCTTTTCCATTTCTTTGAGTCTTCTCCAATTTTTTCCCCATAGGTTTCTATAGTTTTCAGCATACAGATCATTTATCTCTTAGGTTAGGTTTATTACTAGGTATTTTATGGTCCTTAGTGCAATTTTAAATGGAACTGAGTCTTTGATTTGTCTTTTTGTTGCTTCATTATTGGTGTATAGAGATGCAACTGATTTCTGTATATTGATTTTATATCCTGCAACTTTGCTGAATTCACACATCAGTTCTAGTAGGTTTTGGTGGTGTCTTTTGGGTTTTCTATGTAGAGTATCATGTCATCTGTGAAAAGTGAAAGTTTGACTTCTTCACCAATTTGGATGCCTTTTATTTCACTTTGTTTTCTGATTACTGAAGCTAGGACTCCAGTACTATGTTGAACAAAAGTAGTGAATGAACATCCCTGTCATGCTCCTGACCTTAGGGGGAAAGCTCTCAGTTTTCCCCCATTGATGATGATATTAGCTGTGGGTCTTTCATCTATGGCTTTTATAATGTTAAAGTATATTCTTTCTATCCCAACTTTCTTTTTTTTTTTTTTTAATATTTTTATTTATTTATTTATTTCTAGGAGAGAGAGAGAGAGACAGCGTGAGCAGGGGAGGGTTCTGAAACAGGCTAGGCTCTGAGCTGGCAGTCAGCACAGAGCCCTACGCGGGCTCGGAACCGCGAGATCATGACCTGAGCGAAAGTCGGACGCTTAGTACGCCACCCAGGCGCTATCCCAACTTTCTTGCTCGGGGCACCTGGGTGGCCACTTTCACTCAGGTCATGATCTCGCGGTTCGTGGGTTCAGCCCCACGTCTGGCTTTGCTGACTGCCAGCTCAGAGCCTGAGCCTGTTTCAGTCTGTGACTCTCTCTGACCCTCCCCTGCTCACTCTCTCTCTCTCTCTCTCCTAGAAATAAATAAAACATTAAAAAAAAAAAAGAAAGATACTGTATTTTGTTAAATGCTTTTCCTGCATCTATTGAGAGGATCATATGGTTCTTATCTTTTCTTCTGTTAATATGATGTATCACATTGATTGATTTGCAAATATTGAACCAGCCCTGGAGCCAGAAATAAATCCAACTTGGTTGTGGTGAATAATTCCTTTAATGTATTGTTGGATCCAGTTGTCAAGTACCTTGCTGAGAATTTTTACATCCATGTTCCTGAGGGATATTAGCCTGCAATTCTCCTTTTTAGTGGGGTCTCTGTCTAGTTTGGGAATCAAGGTAATGCTGGCTTCATAGAATGAATCTGGAAGCTTTCCTTCCATTTCTATTTTTGAAACAGCTTGAGAAGGATAGGTATTTACTCTGCTTTAAATGTCTGGTAGAATTCCCCTGGGAAGCCATCAGGCCCAGGACTCTTGTTTGTTGGGAGATTTTCTTTAACCCTTTAATGAAATGTTTATTGTTTGTTTCCAGCATTAATCTGCTGTGATTCCTAAACTTCAATCTAAGTAAGTTTTTAGCCAGTGACCTCTTACAAGTAGTTAGATCCTCAGATCAAACACCCACTTATCCAGCAAAGAATCATCCAGCTACAACTCTTGCATGGATAACGCTCACTACCACCCTGAACAATTTAAAGTGCATATGAGTTATTTTGATGAATGGAGACACAGCTGTAGTTTTGCACTAAATTTTCCATTACTAAATTTTATGTTTTTTCACCTTGGTACCTTCTGATCACTAGAAACCTACTTACTTACATACTGTTTTAACCATATTATGATAAATGCCCAGTTATAACTGTAAGAAACTCATGTTACAGACACACTATTGATTATGATATCATACAAAATCATGGCCACAAGTTTCTGCATAATAATTTACTTCTCTTTCTGTTAAAGCAAGAAATAACTCACAGTTCAGATTTACATGAGTAGTGCTTTTTAAAATAAACTAAAAATAAAATTCTGTCCTGTCTATAAAATTAAATATTTCTAGTTCATTTTACAGAATGTTAAAATGCTTATAAACTTACCTCCTAGTAACTACATCTTATGGCACTAAAGCCAGTTAAAAAACAAAAACAAAAACAAAACCAGCCATCAAACTGGCCTATGGAAACATCCAGGGTTATTCTGTATCTCCTACATTGGAAAAATTAAACTAAATAAAGAAAAAAAGCAAAAGAGAGATAAGAAATGTTACAAAATGGTAACTACTACAACCTAAAAGCATGGACTGAAATGTCTTCCTTCAATTCAACAACTAAACCATTACTGGAATGGATATTTATAGATAACTAGGATAGGAAAGTGTTCCTCTTAATGCTCAGGGCAGAATTATGTAGAAATAATTTCCACATTCTGTAAAGAAAAAACAGAGTGACTATTTAAAAACTAAATTCAGCCAGAATGTTCAAGATTGGCAGGTTCTGATGGAGTGACATCTTCAAAGGTAACAACATTAAAAATCATAATCCTATAGATGAGGCTTATTTTTACCAACATGAAGAAAGGAAACATGAACGCAAGATACAATACACTCTGACAGCATAAAATGAAAAATTATGAACAATTTAAATGTAACTAAAATGTTCTTTATTTAAACATAAAAACATGATTTCCAAAATGATTCAACTTGGAATAGGTCCCTTAGAAGTATGAAGTAGTATTCGTTCTGTAGATTGCTGAATTGCCCTTCACATTAAATATTTCCCCCATCTTAAAGAAAAAAAAAGAACAGCTTCTGAATGGCACTGACTCCTTCAGTATGGGAGAGCAAGCTCCATGAACTTGTTTCCAAGGCTTTCCTCCAAAGTGATTCATTCCATCAAATCTATAATATTTCCAAATCTACATGTCAAACTTCAGAATTTTGTTTTTTCAGTTCCTTCTCAAGTCTATCTACTTCAATAATATTTCAGTATCAATAATATTTTCTCCATGTTTAAACATAAAAGTTTCTAGTTCTTCAGGAGTTTTCACTTCTTGAATTTCCAGCAGAATCTGGTCAAAATCTTGTTTTCCTAAATATGATCTTGTAACAAGTTGTCCGTCAAAATCTACTTCTGGCTTAAATCTTATTTACCCTAATCCCAGATCTGTGGCTTTAACATCATGACTTGCCCTTACTGATGGGCCGTTCTCCAGGAGTTCAGTCAGCTGCTGTACTTACCCTGGCTGGCTGGATCGCGCTAAGAGTGCTTCAGTGTTAGTGTAGGTGAGGAACGCAGAGACTATGCCTAGTAACCTGCCCACACCCAAAGAACCTAGGCTATCGTCCAATGGATTACCTGTTATAGAAGTAAGGCCCATACACGTGGCTGCTATTATTACTTCCAAGACCGCTGCAGTATCCTCCAGTAATATAAGGTTTGTACTAGAATCGCGACTTTCTGTTACATACTTACAAAATGACATTCCTTTGGCTCGAGCACTCCTACGAAGTTCATTTACAGCAACCAGAAGTGTTGCTCCTTCAGATACTAATGATCCTGATGAAATACAATATCTGCATAGAAGAGATTCCATTGGCTGTGGATTAAGCAATCCCATGATTCTGTGGTACCAAGATAATCCTGCACCCATCACGAAAATACCAACACCACTAATTAGTGAAGCAATATAGTGCATATTTGAAAATCCATATGGATGAGTAGGATGTGGTGCTTGAATAGACTTACTGATGCCCACTACTAGTAAACCCTGATTACAAGTATCAGATAAAGAACGTATAGTTTCGGAGAACATACGTGCTGAACCCGTATAAATCCAGGCAAGAAATTTAAAGAAGCAGTTTAATCCATTGATGCAAATGGCAACCATCACCGCTTTTCCTGGCCCTTAAAAAAACCAACTCATGTCGTTATGGACCGTGGCTTGGTATTTACAGGAAGTCTCTACATTCTCTTAATAGTTTTTTGGTTTCTAAATAGCCTTTCTCTATATTCTATTTCTGCTTCCTTACATAGTTTTTTTTTCCTCTCTGGCAAGAGCTTCAGGGCTTCCCCAAACTTCCAAAGATTTTGCCTCCACATCTGATCTCAAGTATACAGTAAAGGACTCGGTATCTTAATGAGGACTTCATCATCTGATTTTTTTGAAGTTGTTCTATATCACTAGATTTCAGACAGAACTCATTGCTCTGACTCCAGTGATGAAACCATTCTGAGTGTACTTTGGTTCATAGTATCTCTTCTTAAGCACTGCTTTGACTCGTACTTGGAGAGGTTCTTGCTTAATAAATGGAACTTTGAGTTCAGTGCCTATATTTCCTGCTGTTTCATCAAATGATGGTTCTTTTTCCATTCTGAAGCTTTGTGGTCCCTGTCCTTTTTTCTGAACATTTGTAGAGTATGACTTCATTTAATTCAGTGTACAAATATATGGGTGACTACAGGGAACCATGTTTGAAAAGCTTCCCAATGTCACTAAATTCTGCCATTCCTGGCGCTCGCTGGAGCCATGGGCCACTGCCCTCAAGCGCAGATGGAGCCCACACAGGGAGGACCAGCTACATCTATAGGCTGCAGCGCCTGTGGCTAAGCTGGGTAATATCCTGGCGCGGCCAAGGCCCCTATTCTGACACCACCTTCTGCCTCCATGTCGCTGCTGGTAACAACTGACTCCATAGACCAGACACCTGTTAATACTCATGCCTGCACCACCATTGGAGGCTTCCGATGGGAGATTTTTGATAACTGATTCAATTTTGTTGCTGCTTATGGGTCTGTTCAAATTTTCTATTTCTTCCTGTTTGAGTTTTGGTAGTGTGGGTGTCTAGAAATTTGTCCATTTCTTCCAGGTTGGCCAATTTGTTAGCATATAATTTTTCATAGTATTTTCTAATTTGTATTTCTATTTCTAGTTTGTATTTCTGAGGTGTTGGTTATGATCTCTCCTCATTCATTTGTGATTTTATCTATTTGTGGTCTCTCTCTCTCTTTTGAGAAGTCTAGATAGGGATTTATCAATTCTATTTTATTCTTTCAAAAGACCAGCACTTATATTCACTGATTTGTTCTACTGTTTTTTTAAAAAATTCTATATTGTTTATTTCTGCTTTAATCTTTATTATTTCTCTTCTGATAGCTTTGGGGTTTCTTTGCTGTTTTGCTTCTAGTTATTTCAGGTGTGATGTTAGGTTTTGGATTTGGGATTTTTTTTTTTTTTTTGTATCTTGAGACAGGCCTGGATTGTAATGTATTTTTCCTCTTAAGACTGCCTTGGTGCATTCCAAAGGGTTTGGACTATAGTATTTTCATTTTCATTTGCTTTCATACATTTTGAAATTTCTTCTTTAATTGGCTGGTTGGCCCATTCATTCTTTAATAGGATGTTCTTCCACCTCCATGCATTTGGAGAGTTTCTAAACTTTTTTTTAATGGTTGATTTCAAGTTTCATAGTGTTGTGATCTGAAAATATGCATGGTATGATCTCAATTCTTTTATATTTATTGAGGACTGTTTTGTGACCCAGTATGTGATCTATTTTGCAGAATTTTCCATGTGCACTTGAGAAGAGCGTGCATTCTGCTGCTGCTTTTGGATGAAAAGTTCTGAACATATCTGTCAAGTCCATCTGGTCCATGTATCATTCGATGCCATCATATATAGACATACAAGTGCTTTGGATTACAAGCATCTTTCTGGGATGAATTACGTTTGCAAACCAAGGTTTTACTGTACTTAACTGTTAAATGTGCTACCCAACAATAATAAAATAGACCTTCATGAAAACTGTGACAAAAATTAACCATAGTTTGAATGTGATCTATGAGGAACATGATGTTTAATACCCCTCTATTAGCGTTACAAAGAAGGAGCTTGTTGCTATTGCAGGACACTTAGATCAGGACATGGAAGCCCAGAGAATGTGTCTCCCTCAATGAGTTTGAGGAAGGTGGAGACTCACATCCACATTCACCCAGCTCCTTAGCCCATGAAGCTCATCATTGCACCATAGTGCCTCCCATAGATATAATTCTCTAGAGCTTCCTGGGGCTTAAGGTGTCAGCACATTTTATATTTACAGTCAGACCATGAAGTAGGCCAGTGATAGTGCTACTAAGAGAAGTGATTTGTAGAGAATCTCTCTTGTCCATGGCTCCTGGCCCTATGACCAGGTTTCGAGTTTTTGTTTCCTGATAGTACTTCTCCATTTCTCTAGGGTACCTTTCAGATATGAATTTTGTCGTATCTGAAAGTTTTGCTGAGAACCTAACCTTACACCTAAAGGAGCTAAAATAGAAAAAAAAAAAAAAAGAACAGAAAATAATGCCCAAAACCAGCAGAAGAAGGGAAATAATAAGGATTAGAGCAGAAATAAATGATGTCTTAATAAAAACCAGTAGCATAGTTCAATGAAACTAGAAGCTGGTTCTTTGAAAGAATTAACGATATTGATAAACCCCTAGCCAGACTAACATAAAAGAAAAGGGAGAGGACCCGAATAAATAAAATCATAAATGAAAGAAGGTAGATCACAGTCAACATGAAAAAATATTGAAAAAAACTATATGCCAATAAACTGAGCAATATGGAAGAATTGGACAAATTCCTAGAAATATACAAACTACCAAAACTAAGACAGGAGGATAGAAAATTTGAACAGACCCATAACCAGCAAAGAAATTGAATCAGTTGTGAAAAAATCTCAACAAACAAGAGTCCTGGGCCTGATGGCTTCCCAGGGGAATTCTATCTGACATTTAAAGCAGAGTAAATACCTATCCTTCTCAAGCTGTTTCAAAAAATAGAAATGGAAGGAAAGCTTCCAGACTCATTCTATGAACCCAGCATTACCTTGATTCCCAAACCAGACAGAGACTACACTAAAAAGGAGAATTACAGGCTAATATGTCTGATGAACATGGATGCAAAATTCTCAACAAGATACTTGTAAATAGAACTCAACAGTATATTAAAATAATTATTCACCATGATCACACGGGATTTATCTCTGGACTGCAGGTGTGGTTCAATATTCACAAATCAGCACAATATACCACATTAATAAAAGAAAGGATAAGAACCATATGATCCTCTCAACAGATGCAGAAAAAGCATTTGACAAGATACAACATTGTTTCTTGATAAAAATCCTCAACAAAGTAGGGATAGAAGGAACATATCTCAACATCATAAAGGCTATATATAAAGACCCACAGCTCACACAGTCTTCACATAAAACTGAGAGCTTTCTCCCTAAGGTCAGGAGCATGACAGGGATGTCCACTCTCACCACTTTGTTCAACATAGTACTAGAAGTCCCAGCCTCAGTAATCAGACAACAAAAAGAAATAAAAGGCATCCAAATCAGCAAGGAAGAAGTCAAACTTTCACTCTTCGCAGACGACATGATACTCTGTGGAAAATTCAATAGACTCTATCAAAAAACTGCAAGAACTGACATGTGAATTCAACTAAGTTGTAGCATATAAAATCAATGTACAGAAATCAGTTACATTTCTATATGCCAATAATGAAGCAGCAGAAAGAGAAATCAATGAATCCGTCCCATTTACGATTGCATTAAAAATCGCAAGATACCTAGGAAAAAAACTAACCAAAGAGGTAAAAGATCTGTATTCTGAAAATCACAGAAACCTTTTGGAAAAAAAAAAATGAAGAAGACACAAAGAAATGGAGAAACATCAATATTCATGGATTGGAAGAACAAATATTGCTAAAATATCTATACTACTCAAAGCAATCTACATATCCAATGCAATACCAGGACTTTTCAAAGGGATAGAACAAACAATTCTAAAATTTGTATGGAACAAAAAAAAGACCCTAAATAGTCAAAGTAATGTTGAAAAAGAAAGCCAAAGCTGGAGGTATCACAATTCTGGACTTCAAGCTGTATTACAAAGCTATAATCATCAAGACAGTTTGGTACTGGCTACTGGCACAAAAATGGATACATAAATCAATGAATCAGAATAAAAAACTGAGAAATGGACCCACAAATGTATGGCCAACTTATCTTTGAAAAAGCAGGAAGGAAAAAAACCATCTCTTCAACAAATGATGCTGGGAAAACTGGATGGTGCCATGCAGATGCGTGAAACTGAACCACTTTCTTACACCATAGACAAAAATACATTCAGAATGGATAAAAGACCTAAATGTGAGACAGGAAACCATTAAAATCCTAGAGGGGAACACAGGCAGCAACCTCTTTGACCTTGGCCATAGCAACTTCTTATATACATGTTGCTGGAGGCAAGGAAAACAAAAGCAAAAATTAACTATTGGGACTTCATCAAGATACAAAGTTTATTCACAGCAAAGGGAACAACCAACAAATCTAAAAGGTACCTTACAGAATAGGAGAAAATATTTGCAAATGGCATATCTGATAAAGGGCTAGTATCCAAAATCTATAAAGAACTTATCAGAATCACAACCAAAAAAAAATAATCCAGATAAGAAATGAGCAGAAGACTCCACTAGACATTTCTCCAAAGAAGACATGCAAATGGCTAACACACACATGAAAGATGCTCAACATCACTCATTATTAGGGAAATACAAATCAAAAACACAATAAGATACCGCCTTACACCTGTCAGAATTGCTAAAATCAACAACTCAGGAAACAACAGATGTTTGCAAGGATGTAGAGAAAGGGGAACCTGGTTACACTGTTGGTGAGAATGAAAAACTGTTGCAGCCACTCTGGAGAATAGGATGGAGGTTCCTCAAAAGTTAAAAATAGAATCCTATGGGGCGCCTGGGTGGCTTAGTCGGTTAAGCGTCCGACTTTCGCTTAGGTCATGATCTCGCGGTTCGTGGGTTCGAGCCCCGCGTCGGGCTCTGTGCTGACTGCAGCTCAGAGCCTGGAGCCTGTTTCAGTCTGTGACTCCCTCTCTCTCTGACCCTCCCCTGCTCACGCTGTCTCTCTCTCTCTCCTAGAAATAAAAATATTAAAAAAAAAAAAAGAATCCTATGACCCAGCAATTGTACTACTAGGTATTTACCCAAAAGATACAAAAATACAGACTTGAAAGGGCACATGCACCCCAATGTTTATAACAACACTATCAACAAGAGCCAAATTCTGGAAAGAGCCCAAATGTTCATTGACCAATGAATGGATAAAGAAGATGTGGTACAAATATATAAATATTGTAATATTATTCACCCATCAAAAGAATGGAATCTTGTATTTGCAACAACGTAGATGGAACTAGAGGGTATTATGCTAAGCAAAATAAGTCACACAGAGAAAGACACTGTATGACGTCACTCATGTGGAATTTAAGAAACAAAACAGATAGGGGTGCCTGGGTGGCTCAGTCAGTTAAGCAACCAACTTTGGCTCAGGACATGATCTCATGGTTCCTGGGTTTGAATCCCTTGTCAGGCTCTGTGCTGACAGCTCAGAGCCTGGAGCCTGCTTTGGGCTCTCTCTCTCTCTCTGTTTCTGTCTGCTTTTGTCTCTCTGCCCTCCCCTCACTCACACTCTGTCTCTCTAATGCTCAAAAAACAAACAAACAAATAAATAAATAAATGTTTAAAATTTTTTAAAAAAGTAAGCAAAACAGATGAACACAGGGGAAGGGAAGGAAAAACAAAATAAGATAAAAAACAGAGAGGGAGGCATACTAAAAGAAGTTTTTTTTTTAAAATGTTTTTATTTATTTCTAGGAGAGAGAGAGACAGCGTGAGCAGAGGAGGGTCAGAGAGAGAGGGAGTCACAGACTGAAACAGGCTCCAGGCTCGGAGCTGGCAGTCAGCACAGAGCCCGACGCGGGGCTCGAACCCACGAACCGCGAGATCATGACCTAAGCGAAAGTCGGACGCTTAACTGACTAAGCCACCCAGGCGCCCCAAGAAGGTTTTAACTATAGAGAACAAACAGAGGGTTGCTGGAGAGAAAATGTGTCAGGGGATGGGCTAAATGGGAGGTAGGCATTCAGGTGAGCACTTGTGATGATCACTGAGTGTTATATGTAAGTGATGAATCATTAAATTCTACTCCTTTTTTAAAGTTTATTTTATTTATTTTGTGAGAGAGAGAGAGAGAGAGAGAGAGAGAGAGAGAGATAATGAGCAGGGAAGGGGCAGAGAAAGAGGGAGAGAGAGAATCCCAGGCAGGCTCCACACTGTCAGCACGGAGCCTGACGTGGCACTTGATCTCATGGTACTGTGAGATCATGACCCAATCCTAAACCAAAAGTCTGACACTTAACCAACTGAGCCACCCAGGTACCCCACTGAATTCTGCTCCTGAAACCAATACTAAGTTGAATTTAATCTTGGAAGAAAATAAATAAGTATGCTTAAGACAATTGTCTATCAACTCTCACTCTTAAAAATTGTTAAATGCAACACACACAGAGAAAAGTATTTAGAACATAGATTTAGCTGAAGTGAAGTCTAGGTAACCACCACCACCTCAAGAAGCAACATTTCACCACCCTGGAAAACCCATGTGCTCTGAACACAACTCTGCACAAAAGTAACCACCATCCTGCATTTTATGGCATTTTCTTGGCTTGCCTTATAGTTTCATATATACCTATCTATAGTAGGTCTATAGTGTAGTCTCTAAATTCTATAGCATTGATTGTTTTTAAACTTTATACGAATTGAGTTATAATGATGTGTTCTTTTGTCTAGTTTTCACTCAACATTGTTTCACAGGTTCGTCCATATTGCACGCATCTCCAGTTTGTTTTCATTGCTGTATAAGAAATTTCATTGTATGAACATATCAAAGTTATTTAATCTAGTTATTATTGGGTAATAGGTTATATTATCAAATAACCCATATAATAGGCTTTTTGAATGATTAAAGACAAGACTTGAATATTTCTATATGTGCACATGAACACATTTCTCTAGGGTGTCATGGATTTCTGGATCATAGGATGTGGCCATAGAAGTATGTGTGCTAGAGCTGACTCATGCTGGCCCCTCAGAACCAAACACTAAAACTTCAGGAATTTTAGGGGCATCTGGGTGGCTCAGTTGGTTGACATCTGACTTCAGCTCAAGTCATGATCTCACTGTTGTGGGTTCAAGTCCCATGTTGGGCTCTGTTCCACACCTCAGAGCCTGGAACCTGCTTCAGATTCTGTCTCCCTCTCTCTCTGTTCCTGCCCAGCTCATGCTCTGTCTCTCTCTCTCTCTCAAAAATGAATAAACCTTAAAAGAAAAATTAAAAAACAAAAAATTTCAAGAATTTTATAACTAACACAGATCTTATTAAAAACTAAATTATATACACTTGCAATTAATTATATTTTTTAAAAAGAACAATTACTTGGTAGTTTTACACCAAGGTAATCAGCAAATACTGCAAATCAAGACTTTCCTCCAAGAGTTAGTCGTTAAACATTTAGCAGCCCTTTCTCTGATAATTCCAAACTGTTTTCCAAAGTACCTGTAAAATTAAATTCCCACCAGCAACTTCAAAGTTCTTGCACATCCTTGCCAACACTTAAATTATATTCTGGTGGCCATGTAGCAGTATCTAATTGAGGTTTTAATTTGTATTTCCCTTCAGCACTTGTCCTGCAGTGGGTTTTCTCTATGTGTGAAGTGCTTCTTCAAGTCTTCTGCTCACTTGTTTATTATGTCTTTTTTGTTTTTGTTGTTGACTGTGTTGTAAAAAACTGTTTTCTAGATCTTTCCACTGACAAAGGATACCAACCCTTTGTTGTTTACATATATCTTTTTTTCCCATTATTTTTTTGTTGTTAAACAGGAATAGAAAAATGTAGCTTAATATAAAAGCTCACATAAAATATAGCTTAATAAGTGACAGTAAAACAAATGCCCTTGCAATCATTACTCAGATCAAAAAATAGACCTTGGCCAACCACTTTGGTAGCTGCTCTGTGCCCTAAAAGTAACGACCGTCATCAAGACTTTAATAGTCACCACTCCTTTGCTTTTCTTCATAAGTTTAACCCCTGAGTGTTCATACTTGTATGCAATTGCTTAGCTTTGCCTCTTAAAAATAAATGTCTTTGACACCTTTTAATCTTCCGGTTTTCCCCCTTTACCTTTTTCCTTTTGCAGTTTGAAGAAACTGAGTCATTTGTTAAAGTTTCCCATAGGCTAGATGTTGATGGTTGAATTCTCAAAATGTAATTTGTCATTTTCTTCTGTTCTCTGAATTTTCTGAGACTCGATCCTATCCAGGTTCCTTTTTCCCCCCAAGATAATTTCATAGGCGGCAATGTGTTTTTGCATTTGGAGGCTCATGAAGTTTGGTCACCTCTCTTTCTGTGATATTATTAGCCCTAGATGCTCAAAGCCTACATGCATTAATTCATTAGGGAGTACAAAATGATGACATTCTAAGTTTATTATTCTGTCATATATTAGCTGGGTAGCTACTTCTCTACAGAGAAACTTCCCCTCATTTGCTAGAGGTTACCTAGCGGTTCTGACTATATAGAAAAAGCAGGCAAATTGTTTAGGTCAGCTTACTGCCTCTTAAAAAGAGTTTGTTTTCTCAGAGGTGACATTTTTCTTGAGTTTACTGATGACTTACATATTTATGTATTTCATTAGTGCTATTTTTAAAATATTGTGTAAATTCTCTCATCTTTGACCTATGGGAGTTTCACCAAGTGCTTAGAAACATAATCTTCTTAGTTTTTGGTAGCTTTGATAGGTTTCTTGTTTTCTGGCATGACAAGATATCTCAGGCTCATCTGGCACGTTTCCTATCCTAGCCCTGGAATCATTCATTTCTCCAAGAAGCCCTGATTTCTTTTAACAGGGAATACTGTATCAAGACCATAGTCTGAGTGCTGGCAGGGCACATTGCTGACAGGTTGGTCATTTTTCTAGGCTTCTTCAGCAGAGTGTTAGGAGGCTAAAAGAAAATACCCACACTAATACTTCTATTTAAAAGATATGACTGCAGGATTTTAAATTAATTTATATGTTATCTCCTTTCTTCCATATAGAGAATATTGGTTCTCAAGGGTACAGGAGATGATAGATTGGAATATCCCATAATTACACATTTGCTGTCGTTCATCACGTACTGTACTCACAGAGCTACAAAACCAATGCTCCCACCACTACCAAAATGATTGCTGAAGACAGCTACCTTTTCCATGTGCTCTCTGATCTCTCAGCTTTTCATAGTCTGTTGAAACTATATTACCAGATTGAATAGGTTTTACATCTTATATTCTCTCCCTTATAATCCTGATTCTCCAAAAGCAGAAGCTTTGCCAGGGATACATAGACTAAAACTGGAACTTTCCCACCTCCAGTGTACAAAAAGTCTGTACAACTTTGTGCATCTCTACATATTTAAAAGAACACATTTCAGGGCGCCTGAGTGGCTCAGTCGGTTAAGCGCCCGACTTTGGCTCAGGTCATGATCTCACAGTTCATGGGTTCAAGCCCCGCGTCGGGCTCTGTGCTGACAGCTCAGAGCCTGGAGCCTGCTTCAGATTCTGTGTCTCCCTCTCTCTCTGACCCTCTTCTGCTCGCGCTGTCTCTCCTTCTCTCAGAAATAAGTAAAACATTAAAAAAAATTTAAAAGAACATATTTCAAATGAACGAGAAATGTACTCTACCAAGGTCACATGTGATACACACATATTTTCACCTTTGTGAACATATACAGTCTTATCTCCCTTTGACACCCTATAACTGACATTTTGGGTTATGCAACTGATTCTAACAATCTCCCTAGATGATCTGCTAACATAAGTAATGAGAAAGTAAGGTAGCAGTTATGGCGATATCCAGGTTCGTAAGCAAAGAAATAACAGATATACTGAAAAATTCTAGAGTTTGGAAGGTTCCAAAAGGAAAGGCAATTCTTGGAAGAAGTACACAGAGTTTTATTTTCAAAACTTTGTTTTCAAAGTTTTATCTGTATCTTTTCTGGAAAAAGAATACATGCCATTTGTTTAACGTTCCATCAATATAGGAATATATTTTTGAAAAAATAATTCAAACTCGCATTACCCGGAGGGATTCCTAAAGTTGGAATTCCACACATTCAATTAAAGCTTCTGTTCTGGTTATGTTATATATCATGACTGTCACCCAAACTTCCAACATTATCAAAGTCACTTCTGAAAAGGAAAAACAAACAAGCTATACTTGGAATCATGAAAATGCAACTCAGATGTCTTGATAAATATAGTAGTAAGTACATCCCCTAAGTGGAAACTGACAGAATATGACTGGTATAACTTGTACAATGTGGTCATCAATGTAAACTCTGCCCTTAGAAAAGCAAAGAAGCAGTTTCCCCAAGCAGTGCTGCTGGTTCATAACCCTCCCTGGAACTTTTCTGGTGTAATCTGAAATTGGACCTTGTACTCAGAGGGCAGGTGGAGCCCAAAGAAAGAGGCAGACCACCCCAGGTTGGTAGGTGGCAATTTTCAATAAGCAAAGGGAGCTGAGGTACCAGGCTTGTTTTGAGCAGCAGCGAGACAGGCGGATACTTGCACCTGTTCACCAAATCGTAAAAGTTCATAAAGAGACCTAGCCGGATTCAGCCAGGTGTAACGTGCAGGTGCAAACACCTGTGCGACTACCACCAGGGGCCAATAAAGAGAAGATTGTCTGATTATGAGACGCTTCCCCCCCTTCTATCCTCTCTTGCTTCTTGTGACAACCATTTGTTGTTTCCATTATAGTTTTACCCCCATGCACCTATTCTTAAATGACCTAGTAGAGTTTTGGCTCTTCTTAAACTTTATTTAAATGGGTCATAGTGTATGAATTTTTTGTCTCCCTCCTTTCCCTGCATTTTATGTAGTCAATATTCATCCATTGCTCCAGTTTGGTCATGCTTATTGCTGCATAATATTTCTGTATTAGTGCATCTCGACTTACCTGTTTTTATTGTTGATGTGCATTTGGTTTGCACCCAGATTTTCACTACCATAGATAGTCAAATTCATGTTGCCATGAATATTCTTTTATGTGTATCCTGATGCATATGCTAGCAAGTTTCTTTAGGATCCAAGAGTGAAATTGCTCGCTCATAGGGTATACCTCTCTCCTATGTTATTAGATGAAGCTGGATTCCAATAGCTATGAACATACAAAGTGGTTTTTCCAGTTTTCACTTACACCTGGAGAATATGTGAATTTCCATCATAACGCATGTTCAACAACGTTTAGAATTGTAAGACATTCCACATTTTATTTTTTTTATTTTATTTATTTATTTTTTTAATGTTTTATTTATTTCTAGGAGAGAGAGACAGCGTGAGCAGGGGAGGGTCAGAGAGAGAGGGAGTCACAGACTGAAACAGGCTCCAGGCTCTGAGCTGGCAGTCAGCACAGAGCCCGACGCGGGGCTCGAACCCACGAACCGCGAGATCATGACCTAAGCGAAAGTGGGACGCTTAACCGACTAAGCCACCCAGGCGCCCCAGACATTCCACATTTTAAAATATTATTTTATTTTTATTTTTTAAGACTCTGTACTTTTTGCCAGTCTAGAGGGTCTACAACGATATCTTAATGAGATTTTAGTCTCTCTGATTACTAATAAGTTTAGGCACCCCCAATTATTGACTATTTGGATTTCCTCTTTTGTGCTATGCTTGTTCAAATCTCTTGGTTTTTTTTTTTAAAAAAGCTTCCTGCCTCATAACTATTTTTTAAAAATGTATTTTTATTTTTTAGAGCAGTTTTAGTTCATAGCAATATAGAGCAGAAGGTACAGCTATTTCTCATACACCCCCTGCCTCACAAAAGCAAGGCTTCCTCCACTGCCAGCACTCTCAAGAGTGGTACATTTGTTCTAATCGATGAACCTACATTGACATCAAATTTATAGTTTACATTAGGGTTTACTTTTATACATTCTATGGGTTTGGACAGATTTATAATGACATGTAGCCATTTTAATTTCAATTATTTATAGGAGTTCTTTCTTAAAATTATTTATTTATTTAGTGAGTAAGAGAAAGAGAGTGAGTGCGAGGTAGAGGCAGAGAGAAAAGGAAAGAGAGAATCCGAAGAGACTCCACACTCACTCAGTGCAGAATCCAATGCACGGTTTGAACTCATGAACCCTGAGATCATGACCTGAGCTGAAATCAAGAGTCACACGGTCAACCAACGGAGCCACCCAGGCACCCCAATTTCTGTATATGTTCTGAATTTGAATTTTATGGCTGGCTTGTCTTTTCACTTTCTTTATGGTATCTTTTGATAAACAGAAGTTGTCAAATTTAATGTAGTGAATTTATTAATCTTTTCCTTAAATGTCACTGTCCTTTATTTAAAAAATATTTTCCCACCCATAGGTCAGGACAATATTGTATATTATCTTCTGAAAGCTTAGGTTTGCCTTTCACATTTAGGTTCATGAGATATAAGGTACAGGGTCATTTTCCCCATATAAATACTCAGTTGTTTTAGCATCATTTATTGCAAAAATCTTTCGTTCCTCAGTATTATGCAATGCACCTTTATTATAAACAGTGTCCTCATTTTTGAGACTTTATGTCTAGGCTCTGTATGTTTTTCACTTGGCTCATTTGTCTGGCTCTGTATCAATGTCAGTTTCTTCATTACTATACATTCTTTTATAAAAAGAATTGGTATCTGGTGGAGCAAGTCCTCTGACCTTATGCTTCCACATCAAACCTGTTTTGGATCTTCGTAGCTTGTACATTTTCATAAGCTCCTTTATCAAATGCTTTCTCTATATTGAAATAATCACATCATACAGGTAACAAAAATGAACAAATATAGGAGAATGATACTATACCAGCTCAGGTCATGATCTCAGGGTTCATGAGTTCAAGCTGCACATTGGGTTCTGTGCTGAGTGTGGAGTCTGCCTCGGATTCTCTCTCTCCTTTTCTCTCTGCCTCTACCTTACTCTCTCTCTCTCTCTCACTCACTAAATAAATAAATTTTTTTTTAAGAAAGAATGTCTATAAATAGTTAAAATCATCTGATTTTCCAGATCTGTCGTGTAGCTACTTCAGTCTGTCTTGTATACAGTTGGTTGCTTGGATATTAGTCTCTTTCTTCCTAAACTATAGTTCACTCATGGGTATCTTTTTATTCATGTTGGTAATGACTACATGATCTAGCACTTTGATTAGTACTTAATAAACACTGGTTGAATAAATGAAGTTAGTAATGAAGAGATTTTCAAATTCTCTTTAATTAAGATGGAAATTACAATATAAGATATATTCTTAGTATTGTTAATATTTTAATTTTTTACCTTGTGAATGACAAAAATGGCATATTCTATTTCTGACTTGTACTTCATTGAATATTACTGAGGTTCAACATATTTTCATATTTTAGTTATTGTTTCTCCTATGAATTTGTATTCATATTCTTTGCCAGTTTTGGAGTTATTTTTTTCTGTGGATTTGTACATATTCTGTCTATATTACAGATATTACTACCTTCCTGATTATGTATATTACTGGTATTTTCTCCCATTGGTAGCTTGTCTTTTAATTCTGTCCATGATATCTTTTGTTAAATAAAAGATTTGAATTTGCATGTGTTCAATCTGTCAGTGATTTTCTCTCCACACTTGGTTTTAATAAAAATCCCTGTTCTTTGAGAAGAGAGCTCTTGAGGAAGGAGGACTTCTTTCTGAGAAATAACTATTTTATGTCTAATGAGAGATCCTTAAGTAAAATAGTGATGAATTTTTCCATGCATTTGAATTTGGATGTCAAAATTCTCATACATATGATTTAGATACATAATAGCATATCAAGATTAATTCTTATATTTATGTACTTTTTTTCATCATTGGCTGACATTAGTATTCATTGTTTGGTTTTGTGATTTACTGGATTTTTTAGATGGTTAATTCAGTTCTATGTGGATCACTAAGAAACTCTTCAGAGGCAACCCTTTCAGTGTGCATATTCTGTTAAATTCCCTCTGATCTTTCAACTTTTAATTTAGACAAACTAGATATTTACAAGAGAATATTGCTTATTTTTAAGAAATGAAGTCCAGGATTTACATCCATCTCAGGTAGGATTGGGGTCCTATAGTGGCTTAAGTTTTAATATGGACTGTTGTCATTCATTTAAAACATTTTTTTAAATGTTTATTCATTTTTTAGAGATAGAGATAGTGTGTGAGGCAGGGAGGGGTAGAGAGAGAGGAGGCACAGAATCTGAAGCAGGCTCCAGGCTCTGAGCTGTCAACACAGAGTTTGACACGGTGCTTGAACCCACTAATCACAAGATCATGACCTGAGCTAAAATCGGAAGCCTAATCAACTGAGCCACCCAGGAGCCCCTGTCATTCATTTCTTATAGTTAGAAATTATTCTCAGGACCTGTCAGCATAATAACATGAAGATTTTCAAAAAATAATCTTGCTTTTGAGATTTTTCTCTCCTGAAATCTGAATTTGCATGAAGACATAACCACCTTGAATGGCTCTTTTGTACTTGTTTAAATGTTTAACCTGATATAAATTCTGGGCTTTGCACTCAAAATGGCTGTACTAGTGAGATTTACCTTTGCATGAGAGAGTAGGCTTAGTTTGTACCTGATTTTGTACCTGAGATTTTTTTTTTTCAAGCAGCAACCATAAGTAATTCTGATCATAAAATGAGTAATAAGATTTTCATATTTTGAATCTAACTTAATAATAGCAAATGCTTATGCAGGACTCACTATGTTCTAAGTCTATATGAAATAACTCATTTATTACACAACAATGCTATATTTAACAGATGGTGAAATGGAGGCTCTAATCTAAGTGTCCATCAACTGATGAATGGATCCAGAAGATGTGGCTCATCTATACAATGGAATACTACATGGCAATGAGAAAGAAGGAAATCTGGCTATGTGTAGCAACATGGATGGAACTTGAGGGTGTTATGCTGAGCGAAATAAGTCAGGCAGAGAAGGACAGATACTATATGTTTGCACATATAGGAGTATTAGGAGGAACTTAACGGAGGACCGTGGGGGAGAAGAAGGGGGGAAATAGTGGGGGAGAGGGAGAGGCAAACCATGAGAGACTCTTGAATGCTGAGAACAAACTGAGGACTGATAGGGGTGAAGGAGAGGGGGAGGGGGTGATGGGCATGGAGGAGGGCACTTGTGGGGTTGAGTACTGGGTGTTGTTGGAAACCAACTTGGCAATAAACTATTTATATATATATATATTTAAAAAAAAAGAAATGGAGGCTCTAAGAAATTTTAGAGAAATAACCAGGTTTAATATTCAGATGACCAGCTCCAGAACCAGGTTCTTAATCACTGAATCATGCTATTTAATTATTATTTATTTAGAAAAATTGAACTTTGGATAAGAGGAATCTCATAAGCTGGTGGACATTACAGTGGAGAAGATTCCTCTAAAATTCATTCAAATAAAATCTGGAATGTGCTTTGAAATATTCTAGCAAACACTATAATAATAACAGAGTGTGAAGTAAATCTTTCTCTAAAATTCTTAATATATATTAATTCATTTAATCTTCACAACAACCTTATGAAAAGGGTACTGCTATTATGCCCATTTTACTGATGGATAAACGGAGGCCAAGAGGTGCAAAATAATCAACCTTGAAGCAATCAAGACACATGGCCTGAAGTCCTTTACTAGTGTCTATTTCTAGCTACAAACTATTTGTTCTCTATAAGCATTCAAGTTATTTTCATATGTATCATCTCATTTTATTCTCAAAATATGAGTGCACCAAACTTTTCAATTGTGTTCAATTTCCTTTAGCAGTTAAAATGTGTTTTCCATTTTAGGTCATTAGGAAATAATTGAGAGTTCTTCAGCACTCCAGGTAAAACTCTGAACCATTTTGTTGAAATGAAATCATGGCAATAAATTGTTAGCAAGAATCACAATCCAGGGTTTCAGGGCCTGGAAGAAGACAGATGGAGTCCCCAGATGGTCAGTGCAGACTCAGGAAGTAAATAGAAATGCTAAAAACCCAACAAGGGGGAAGGCTGGGGTTTTACATCCATTCTGCTCAACTCTGGCCTTCTTATGCATTTCAAGGGAATTGTTTAGGGAATTAGGTGAATTGGGCAATTTGGAATGGGGAGGAATGAGTGGAAATGAAGAATAACCACCATTTGATTGTTGATACAAGGAAGGGTCAGGGTACAGGTCAGTTCTACCCCTCCAGGCCAGAAAGCACACAGTCTGAGATGGGGTCTCCCTTGGGCAAGTTTCCTACATACTGCTGAGTCCATTGTTGGGTGTACAATTTGCCCAAACATACAACAGTGGCCCAGCTGGTATGAAATGCACTTGGAAGAATTTCTCATTATATAGATCTAATGTTAAACAAATTCACCAAAAAGGATTTTCAAAATATAGAACACCTTAGTTCCTCTAGACCTTTTCTTGTCAGTTTTTTTGCAATGGGTATTTTATTTAAAGAAATAAAATAACAACCTTATTAAGATATAATTCATATACCATACACTTAATTCATTTAAAGTATAGAATTCAATGGTTTTTAATATATGCAGCGTTGTGCAACTATCCCCACAATCAATTTTATTTTATTTTTTAATATTTATTTCTGAGAGTGAGACAGAGCATGAGTAGGGGAGGGGCAGAGAGAGAAGGAGACACAGAATCTGAAGGAGGCCCCAGGCTCTGAGCTGTCAGCACAGAGCCTGACTCAGCACAGAGCCTGACACGGGACTTGAACTCATGAACCATGAGATCATGACCTGAGCTGGAGCGAGACGTTCAACCGACTGAGCCAGCCAAGTGCCCTGACCCCACAATCAATTTTAAAACATTTCATCACGCCCAAAAGAAACCCCATCCTCAGCAGCAGTCACTCCCTGTTGCCTGCCAATCACCCCTGCCCTTGGCCACCACAAAAACACTTTTTATCTGTCTGGAGTCGCCTATTTTGGAAATTTCATATTAATGGAATCATACAATACGTGCCCTTTTGTATCTGACTTCTTTCACTTTGCATGTTTTCAAGATTCAACCATGTTGTAGTGATGTAATGAAGAGTATTAATACTTTATTCCTTTTCATTGCCAAGTAATATTCCATTGCGTGGATATACCACATCTTATTCACCTGTTATTAGCTGATGGACATTTGGGTTGTGACCACTTTTTGGTTATTATGAACAGCACTGCTCTGAACATTTGTGTACACATTTTTGTGTGGATGTATATTTTCATTTCTCTTAGATGTATGTCTAGGATTGGGTTTGATGGGACATATCATGGGTTATATTATACTGTTTGAGGAACTACCAGACTGCTATTTTGCATTTCCTTTAGGAGCTTATGAGGGCTCCAGTTTTTCCACATCATCACCAACATGTATCTGTCTTTCTGATTCTAGCCATACTAGTAGGTATATGAAGTGACACCTCACTGTGATTTTTAGTTCATTTCCCTAATGACTACATACGTTGAACATCTTTTCATGTGCATATTGACCATTTGTGTATCTTCCTTGGAGAAATGTCTATTTAGGTTCTTTGCTCATTTAAAAAATTGAGTTATTTATCATCTTATTAATGAGGTGTAGGAGATCTTTACATGTTCTAGATGCAAGTCTCTCATCATTTATAAGATTTGCACAAATTTTCTCCCATTCTGTGGATTTTTTTTTACTTTCTGATGGTGCCCTTGAGGCACAAAGGCTTTAATTTTTATGAAGCCTACTAATTCTATTTTTTTCTTTTGTTTCTTGTGCTTTTCATGGCATATCTAATCCTAGGTCATGAAGATTTACACCTGTGTTTTCTTCTGAGTTTTGTCACTATGGCTCTTACACATAGGTCTTTGATGGCTGCAGTGTAAATGACACTTCTTCCCTCTGATAGATTTTTGCAGTGTACATCTTGTGTAATCCTGTGTGACATCTCTGACTTAGGAAAATTTAGTATTAAATCAGGTCTATACATACTTGTGGTGTGCCTTTTATTTTTTAATTTTTTATTAGAGAGAGAGAGAGAGAGAGAACAAATAGGGGAGGGGCAGAGAGAGAGAGAGAGAGAGAGAGAGAGCGAGAGCGGGACACAGAATCAGAAGCAAAAAGCAGAATCAGAAGCAAGCTCCAGGCTCTGAGGTGGCAGCACAGAGACCCATGCAGAGCCCAAACCCACAGACTGCGAGATCATGACCCGAGGCGAAACCAGCTGCTTACCCGACTGAGCCACCCAGGTGCCCTGTGGGGTGCCTTTTAATGTGCAAGTCACCATCACTTGCCTATAGGCATTAGGGCAACGTTTAGAGGATGTGCATCTGTGGCAGTTAATTTCAACAACTAGTGGGGCACCTGGGTGGCTCAGTTGGTTAAGAGTCTGGCTCTTGACTTTGGCTCAGGTCATGATCTCATGGTTTGTGGGTTTGAGACCCATGTCAGGCTCTGTGCCGGCAGTGCGGAGTCTGCTTGGGATTCTCTCTCTCTTGTTCTCTACTCGTCCCTGCTCATATGTGCTCTCTCTCTCTCTCTTTCTCTCAAAATAAATACATAAACTTAAACAAATTTCAACAACTAGTTATTGAGTACCTATCACATGGAATGCTCTTTTGTGGCACTAAAATGAATAACACACAGTCCTCATCTTCAGAGAGCTTAGAATCCAGTGTAAGATGGACAATTAGACACCTGTAACCACTGTAAGAATCAGCCATCTTTGTGGCCTACTGCCATTCCAGCAATAAAGTCAGGGTCCCTTGCCCAACAATCAGAGTTGGCCCCTTTCCAAGCTGCTCCAAGTAAGCTCATTATCTAAGTCCAAACATTATTTCCCAGTCCCTCTGTCCAGCACCCTTAATCCTTGACCTGTGGAGACGTTCTGGAGCCACTTCTAATTGCTAGCAGATACAGCTGTGGAGTAAGTTTGAGGGTATGTTGGTATCCCAGACAAATCTTGGAGTAGACTACCTGTATTATAGAGTCATAGGAAGTGCTCTTGGAAGTCTAAGTTCTAGCTGGGCTGTGTAGAACCTTGGCCCTGACTGAAGGTTTGTTCCTTCAGCAGTGTAGACCAAGGAATTACATTGTTTGATCTGGGTGTTTGGTACAAATGAAGAGTTGCAGACCACTGACTCAGAATCTCTTGGGGGTGGAACTCAGGAGCTTGCACCTTAGTAAGTTCAAGTATGACTCATGTACCATGAGGTCTGAGAACCACCTACTATTTAACTCATGCTTCCAAGTGCTGTGTGAGCAATAGTTTCTCCCAGTGGCACATTAGATTCTGCAGAATGACTTTGTACTTCCCTCAAAAATATAGCCACTCCAGGTTTTCTCAGGAACCCACCTAGCATATTGTGTAGAAGAAGCGTTGATTGCTGGTTAGAAACAGTTGCTTAAATGAGGTTTCCTTTATGTGAGGCAACTCAGTGGAATTGTGGGCCCTCCTCCCTCTCAGGCTTCCCGGAGTAGGAAATCCAGGCACAAAGTATAAAAGCTCTCTGGCTCAACAGCCTCTGTCTTCATGGGTGGTGGAGGAATCCAGCCTGGGCCTAGAGTCCTTTTCGAAACCTACTGCTTCGGTCACTGGGATGAAAGCTTTATGATCTCTAGAAGGTAAGCCCAGATTGAATAAAGGGGCTTGTAGAAAAAGCCGAGTGCTTAGGCGTGCAGGAGAGCCAAAGTCAGCTATGTGTCTATCCTCGCAGAGAATAACTACTCTGTGCATTTAATCTGCTTTTCTAGAGAATATAGCCTCTAGCCACCACCTCATTGATCCAAACTTTACTTTGAAGAGCCACAGTTTTCTATCCAGTTGTGAGGGAAAATAGCAGGGTCCTAAGCCAACTTGTTTTTGTGAGGTGTCTGAGGAGTCCCACCTAGGGACTAGTAATTTGCAATGGTCTCAGTGGAGTAACTTTTTGTTCCAAGATATTCTTTTTTATTCTGGCTTTACGGATTTTCTACAATTATTAAGAGGTTGAACTTTAGCTTTGTTTTTAAGGTCTAACCATAGAGAAATCCCATATCCAACTTAGGTTCATCCATAGAAGGGTGTAGGGCCTGGGGTTATTTAAGCTATGAAGCCTGCCAAGGACAATGGTCCTTGAAAGGAGGTTGTGCTATTGGTATATTTCATGGGACCTGTGGCTTCGGTTAGAAACAAAGTCTGAAATTAATTTGTAATGATCAGAAAAAAGGAGCAAAGTGCAGGACCATGTGAGGCTCACAGGGACCTTGTTGCTCTACCCAAAGGAGAGGCCAGACTACAACGGAAACAACTGAATTGTCATGGCAACACCACCCAATCGTTTATTTTTCTTAAATAGTTTGTCAAGTTGGTTTCCATATAACACCCAGTGCTCATCCCAACAAGTGCCCTTCCCCATGCCCATCACCTCCTTCCCTTCTCCCCCACTCCCATCAGCCCTCAGTTTGTTCTCGGCATTCAAGACTCTCATGGTTTGCCTCCCTCCCTCTCCCCCATGATTTTTCCCCTTCTTCTTCCACTTGGTCCTCCGTTAGCTTCCTCCTAACCCTCCTATACGTGCACACATATGATATTTGTCCTTCTCTGCCTGACTTATTTCGGTCAGCATAACACCCTCAAGGTCCATCCATGTTGCTACACAAGGCCAGATGTCATTGTTTCTCATTGCCATGTAGTATTCCGTGGTATAGATAAACCACATCTTCTTGATCCATTCATCCATTGATGGACACTTAGGCTCTTTCCATGATTTGGCTATTGTTGAGAGTGCTGCTATGAACGTTGGGGTCCATGTGCCCCTAGGCATCAGCACTCCTATATTCCTTGGGTAAATTCCTAGCAGTGCTGTTGCTGGGCCATAGGGGAGGTCTATTGTTAATTTTTTGAGGAACCTCCACACTGTTTTCCAGAGGGGCTGCACCAGCTTACATTCCCACCAACAGTGTAGGAGGGTGCCCGTTTCTCCACATCCTCGCCAGCATCTAAAGTCTCTTGATTTGTTCATTACCACCCAATCATTTTAAGTTTGAGCATGGCCTTGAAAAGGCCAGGTGGATGCTATTTTATTTGACAGTAAACGCCTAGGTTTCTGTTTTCAACTCACTTCAGGTGATGGGTCTTGACTTTGTTTCATGGCTGTAATGCATCTGGGGACAAGTCAGGATTGAATCCTACTAAATAGGAGCATTACTCAATAAAATTTACTCACACTGAGTTAATAGTACTTTCTTGGGCACATGCTCTTGTTTGTTAGCCTTTCCTTTAAGTTCCCTTTATTGGCCTGGAACACCTCAGTCATTGGCCACCCAATCTGGGTTACCGGGTCAGCCTGCCAAATCGCCCAAACCAAAATGGCACTGTGTCCGGTCTAAGACCTGCCTTATAGCTCCATATAAACATCAAAACCTAACCAGGTATTTCCTGTTACCTTCCATGGTAGGTTGCTGCTTCTCTGAAGAAGGTAGTTAATGAGAGAAACCTGTCAGTTTTGAACCTGACGATGTACTTGTCCTTCTTCTCCAGTCTTGGGTTGGCTTATAAGGTTGTACTCATAAAAGTGAGTGGAGTGAAGCAGCCAAAGAACTTGGCTTTTCCCTTATTTGCTGGGGATATGGATCAAAAGTTTCTCATGCTGAGTTTGGTTTTTGATAAAGGGAGTTATTTTTTACTGGTTTTTGAGCTACAGTAATTCCTTCACTGTGACTTCTCCCGGTTCAGATGGCCAAACACTCTGACAGTAGGGAACAGTTCCTGCATTCCCTATACTCACATTGAGTTAACTCAGTGCTTAGTATGAAGTAGCTGCTCAAAGTGTTGATTTAAAAACTAAACGCTTGTTCTTTGGGCATTTGAGCATCTTCAGGAAATCCCAGGTATGCTTGGGAGAGGACCCTAATATGAGATGAGTTCATACAGCCAATATGTAGATCATGCGTGATCTTCATTGAAAGGAAACTAAAATATTCCTAAGGTGCCAAGTGCCTGAGACACTGAGAAATCGAGCTAAAAGGGGCTTAGTTATAGTGTAATCTACCCTACCACTCTTATTCTTTAATAAAATGACAAGACTTCACTTATAGACTTTACAATTAAAACCCAGATGTTAGATTTTTCCATTACTAGTTATGGTATGGGGCCCCTGAGTGTTGGTATTGGGAGTCCGGCCTGATACTGATTCCATTGCCCATCATATCTCCTCCACTTTCCTATGGCAGATAACTGGGATGAGTTCACAGAAATGTTCAGCTTATATACCTCACAACTTCCTTCAAAAGTTCGCCAGCCTGGATTGTGGGAACAGTCCTCTTTAGATTTTATTCCCAATTTTGAGTGTATGTACTCTTATACTCTTTAAAACAATCAGATGGTTCCTTTACAGATACAGCTGGTAGGGGTCCAACTAGCTGGTTTATTTCTCCCCATAGTCTTTTCTCTTTCGGAGGCAGTTGTTTCCTTCTGGCCACTCTCCAGCTGTGGCTTCATCTATCTCTCTTGTCTCCACCTGGCATAGGTTCCAAAAACCCTAAAAGACTCCTTCACAGTCCCAAAATCTATGTTAGTGGAGAGGCCCAGTTGGTCTACCCTAGATTAAATTATCATTGCTTTTGACAGAAAGCATTTGAACACATTTTTGGCCTTGGCTCCTAAGAGCCAATTGGCATACTTAAAGCTAGAGCTTTGAGTAGCACCTCCATAGAGACTATCAATCCACCTCCATCACTTTTTAATTGTAAACTTATGGATTCTGCATCTATGAAAATGATGACAATATGTGTGAGATGTAGCTAATTTTCTATAATCTAGAACTGCTTACAACCGAGTCCCCACTCTTTCTTTTACTATTGGATTAATTGCTAAGCCATTCTGAATGTGAAGAGGAGGAAGATTATGAGGTAGTTTGTGGAAAGGAAATCTTTATTAGTACCTCTTCTGCCAGGATTGTGCTAGGCTAGACACATTTTCTTTAACGCTTTCAATCCTGTCTGAAGTGTCTTTTCAATTAAGGTTCATGGCGGTTTAAATCCTCCAGAGTCACATTCTTTTCATTGCATCCTTCTGGGAACAGCACTTTTCTAAGATATATATATATATTTAAAGGTGTCTAAAGTGAGAAGTTTAAAGGTGGGAAGGTGGGAATTGCCTGGTAAAGACTTCAAAGATGGCTTTTGTGGTACCTGGGGTTCTTCTCCTGGATAACTTCAGGCTCCCCAGAACTGAAACAGAAGAGAACCTGGCTCTTAGCCTTCCTCATGACCTATTACTAGGTAGGGTGGCAGATATATCCAAGGAAATATCCTTTAGTCTCTATAACTAGACTGAAATAAAAGAGCGCAAACTGAACAAACACAACCCCCCTGAAACCAAACTTTGGAACAGATAGGTCAAGGACCTAAAATAGGGATGATCAATGAACTTGATATAAGGAACAGTGTTAGCAGCATGAAGCAAGAGCTAGAAATCAAAGAACCAAGTAGAAATATGAGGAAAGTACACATAAAGAGCACATATATAGGAAATAGTAGATACAGCCAAAGAATGAATTGCTCAGATGAAAGATCAGATGAAAGGAACAGAAAAGTATAAGAAAGGATAAAAGAAAACGGAAGGTATGAAGGTTGGCTCCAATGTTTGGGAGACAAAGGGAAAGATGGGAATCATGGCTGATCAGAAAGATGACCAGGCTTCATATGGCACGATTGTCCACAGAGGCATTATTTAGCTTGCATACAATTTAGAAAAATTGAGACCAAAATTAGAATATGGAATGTTAGCTTCTCTTGGGAGGGAATGGGGAGAAAATAAAAAGATCTCCACCAACACCAACTTTCTTCTTCCTGCTTTATCGTGCAGTCCACTTGGGTTTGTGATCTATTTGATCTGGCGAGGACAGAAAGTTTGACCGTGCATATTCCCTCATCTAGACCAGACAATGTCTCTAAAATTATTCAACTATATAAAACCCCATTAAGTGCCACCCCCAAATCACAGTGGACCATATATAACTTTTGAATTTGAGAAGGTCCACTATGATTCAACAAACAGCTGCCATGGTCCAGGAGTGATTGGTGACAGGGTTGGGGAAAGTCCTATGGTTTTCAGTGAGCAACAGCTTAGGTCACCCATGCTTGGGCATGTCTTTTGTAGAAGATGTGACTTCCATTAATATAGAAGTATCCAGGCCTGCTGTCAATCCTCGACACCTTTTCTATTTGTTTAAAATCTTAAATTACCTGACAGATGTCTGGGATCCTAATGTCAGTTTATTTTACACACCTTTCATCCTCTGCTTATAGCTGTCATACTGTATTAGAGCGGTCCCCAAGCCCCTATTTCTGATTTGAAGAAAGAGGGTAAAGCTTCAGAACACCCCTAAAGTACTACTCCAGCCTTAAAGGATTTTTGTTAGCTTTTTCTCTGTGAATTAATGAACGGTAAGACCATTTACCATATAAAGCAGGCCCCATATTTACCAAGAACTCTTCCCCACAGCATGGGAAGTTAAGGACCTTAAAGAGGGCTTGGAGGGAAAATTCCCTTCCCCATCATTCTGATGGTCCTGTAGCTTCTCAGTGAGGCAGTGTTGACCTTGAGGTTCATAGGAATAAGCTTTGGGGCTTAGTGAACCACCCCAAATCAAATGTAAGATTTGTATGCTTTTTTTTTTTTTTTTTTTTGGTGAATCCATGTTTTCCCAGACATGTTTGTGAAACCCAAAATGATTAACTCTAATTCTGTTTGGAGGTCATGGAAAAAATAATGTCCTAAAAATAGGAAAGGAAGGGACCTTTTTCCTTCATCTCTTTTTTTGCTCTTGCTGAGTGGAAGTGCTGCTGCCTATGTGCACCCGTTTAGGGATGATGGTGGTAGGGCAACCTGATCAGCCTAGATGATTTGGTTTAACTCTAATGACCGTTGAGTTGAATTTTTACGTATGGAATGCCATTAACTCTAATACTGGTTGCGAGTAAGGATATTTGAGTGCTTACTCTGCGCCAGGCACAGTCATGAGCACTACACATGTGAGCCTTACTCTCACAACAGACTTAGGGATACATGCTATTATCGTCACTTAAGATGATGAAAGGCAGCAGGATTCATTCAGATGAGGGTAGTCTGCATGGCCATTATTAAAATCCAGTGAGAGTGCCTTCTATTACAGGGGGCTTAGAGTGCAAAGAAAGGAAGGTCTCAGGCTGCATAAGCTCCACTTCCACTGCTCCAATGAATTTAAATACTAAAACAAAAAGAGCTTTTCAAGTTCTTCTTGGATGCCACTAGATGGTGGTGTGCCAAAGGCTATTTCCTACCAGGATGCTAATCGCCAAGGGATAAATCTTAAGTTCTGCTCTGGCATATAAAGATTTGCCAAATAGCCTGAAAGAAGAGTTCTAGGAGTGAGCTGGGAATCTCACTTTACCTCTTGCCTACCCCTTCTCCACCCCACCTTGCTCCACAATTCAAAGTGAATGTTTCACATTTTTGGCTACATAATGTTTCTGTTAAATAATGCATCCTGCTTGAATCTGTCCCTTAATATAGTTCTGGGTCTCCATTTGCAACCAGTGTGATGACTGTGTCCTCAGCAAGTCATAACCGTTTTACAGTGAAGGAAAGGCATTTTATCAGACATCTTTACAAAGTTCTTATGGTGCATAGGTTCTAATGCATTCAAGTTTTGAGAGCCACAGTAGAGTGGAGACCAAACGCCTGTGTTGAAACATTTATTTTTATTGCTGAAGTCAGTAATGAGACAAGAACATTTTGAATCTTATCTTTTACTCTACCATATACTGTGTCCTCCTAAAAATCCTACTTTGACATCCCCTGCTGTTATCAGTAGCTTTCAAAACCTTCCCCAAATGTAGGCAAATAATCAAAATGTATTTTGTATCACTAGGATTCGGCTCTTCCCAAGTTATATGTGAGTACTGCAGTGAGATCAAAGCAATCTCTTTCAGTTATGAATTTCTCTTTAAGTAGTACAGCTTTAATGGCCATTGCTAATTCCACAGGGCCTGAAATATATTTTTATTGCACCCTTTTCAGCAGTTAGACACTGAGATGAGTCTCTAGTCTAAAGAGCTATATCTAAAATCATATATAATTCACGTACTAAATGGCCAAACTGGAACTATGCCTCTTCTCCTTTACACAGGAGTTTAAAACAATAGGATTATTAAGTGGTTGGATCTTCTTCCTTCTCCTAAGTGCCTGATGAAATGTCTGACGGTCTTGAGCTGTCTTTTCTTGAAGAGCTCTAAGCCAAGTATGAATCATTGTGTGTGATGTATTGTTCAGGGGTCTTTGAGGTTCCTTTACATATCCATTGCAGAGGTTTTGTTTATATGACTGTCTCAATTCCTCAATTTGAACATTCCTATTTTGGGGCTCCCATGAATTGCCCCTGGGTTATCAGATTACTGTTTCCAACTGCCTTTCCTTAGAAACTTCTGACTTATGATATTTTTACATCTACCAGAAAATCTATTCCATTCTGTCTTGCAAATGTGACCATGAATATCAAACTGATTTTTAAAAATGAAATATACATTTGTTATTTCTGCAAGCAAACTGTACCGCTTAACTTCTTCCCAAACCATCCTTAATATTGTCTTTGTGTGCTGATCTCACAGAGACTTCCTAATAGCATCTGCTTTCAGACTCCCCATCTTCCGACCTGGTGTCTCTTTGTGTTTTCTCCTTGCAGCTGCTGAGTTGAGTATCATTTTATAGTCAGATTTTTTTTTTCTCCTTGTCCCTAAAATCCACTCATGTCCCACTCCAGCCTTTCTAATGCACTCAATAATATGTCCTTATATATGTATGATTCCTTCATTATACAATGGAAGGTATTCCAATTTATATTAGTGGTTCCACGTTACGGACCTCAGTCTTTCTGTCTATATAATTCTTTTCTTTTTTCTTTTCTTTATTTTTTTGGCTCTAAGTTTTCTTCTAGTTCTTTAAAAATTTTAATCCCAGTATAGTCAACACACAATGTTCTATTAGTTTGAGAGGTACAATATAGTGACTCAGCACTTCTGTACACCACCCAGTGCTCCTCATGACAAGTTTATTCCTTAATGACCATTATTTATTTTACCAATCCCCTTACCCACTTCCTCCTTGGTAACCATCATTTTGTTCTCTATAATTAAGAGTATGTTTCTTGGTTTGTCTCTCTTTCTTTCTTTCCCTTTGCTTGCTTGTTTTGTTTCTTAAATTCCACATATGAGTGAAATCATATGGTATTTGTCTTTCTCTAACTGATTTATTTCACTTAGCATTATACTCTCTAGCTCCATCCATATTGTTGCAAATGGCAAGATATCATTCTTTTTGATGGTTGAGGAATATCTATATGTATATCTATATAGTCACATCTTCTTTATCCATTCATCTATCAATGGACACTTGGGCTGCTTCCATATTTTGGCTATTGTAGATAATGCTGCTATAAACATCAGGGTACATGTATCCCTTTGAATTAGTATTTTTTTTTTTTAATTTTGGGGGGTAGTGCAATACCCAGTAGTATAATTACTGGATTGTGGGGTAGTTCTATTTTTAACTTTTTGAGGAAACTCCATACTCTTTTCCACAAGGGCTGCACCAGTTTGTGTTCCCACCAACAGTGCTTTTTCTCCATATCTTCACCAACACTTGCTATTTCTTATGTGTACTTTGGTAACTCTGATAGGTGTGAGATGATATCTCATTGTAGTTTTGATTTGCATTTTTTACATTTCCCTGATGATTAGTGATGTTGAACATCTTTTCATGTGTCTGCTAGCCATCTGGATGTATGCACAAGTATATATATCTTTTCATGGCATTTAACTGCAGCATGCTGTTCTAGAATACCCCTCTACCACACACTTTCTATCTGATACCCTAGTGATGGTCACTATATCAGTTAAAGTAATATCAGAAAATCGACCAAAAATAATAACTTTATTATGAGAAATATCAAAACACTTATTTCTGATAGCAGGCATCTCTCTTCTAAAGAAAGGCTTCAGGGACCCAGACACCTATCTTATAGCTCTGTTATCTTCAGACCAAGGTTTCCAAGCCTGCCAAAGTTTCTGATAATAAGAAAGGAGAGAGAGGACTGAAGATTGCACCTCAGAGAATTTTCTGGGCTGTGTTTACCGTGGTATAGAACACCTCAAGTCATGCTCCCTTGACTGGAGTTAGGTGACAGGCCATAGCCAATGTCAGGAAGGCTGGAGACTATTGTAGGAATTGCTTTTTAAAGTGCAGTTTTTAAAGTGATATATAGACATAAAATTAACTTTTCCCTAAGGTTGAATTTGTATCTTGTGACCTTACACATTGACTGTTTAGCTTCAGTCACTGATATATAGTTTCTTAAAAACTTTCTACGTAAACAATCATGTCACCTGTGATTAAAGAAAGTTTTGTTTCTTCCTCTGATCTTTTTTTAAGTTTATTTATTTTTGAGAGAAGGAGAGAAAGCACAAGCAGGGGAGGGGCAGAGAGAAAGGGAGACACAGAGTCCAAAGCAGGCTCCAGTCTCTGACTTGTCAGCAAAAATGCGGGACTCAAACCCATGAACTATGAGATCGTGATCTAAGCTGAAGCCAACACAACCAACTGAGCCACTCAAGCTTCTTACTCTGATCTTTATGGCTTTGCTTTTTCCTACCTTGTTGCAGTGGCTACAATTTCTAATACAATGTTGAATAGACATAGTGGGCTTGGATACCCTTGCTTTGTCACTGACTGTAGGAGGAAAGAATTCAGCGTTTCGTCATTTGATATGATGTTAGCTATGGGTCTTTTGTTGACGCTTTTTATCAGATTGAGGAAATTTCCGTTTCTCCTAGTATATTAAATGGTTTTTATCCTGAATTGGTGTGGAATTTTGTTAAATGCTTTTTCTGCATATCTTAAAGTCATGTGATTCCCCACACCCCATTTATTATGTTAGTATGGGGAATTTTACTGGTTGGTTTTCAAACCTTAAACCAGTTTTGCATTCTGTGGATAAAATTCATTTGTTCACAATGTATTGATTTATTATTTTTGCTAAGTACTCTTACATATATGTACATGAGAGATATTGGTCTACAGTATTCTTGTATTGTCTTTAGTGTTGGTATTAAGAAAATGCTGGTTCATAAAATAAACTGGGAAGTGTTTCCTCCTTTTTCTGGAAGAGTTAGTGTAAGACTGGTGTTTTCTTCTTAAATGATTGATAGAATGTGCTAATGAAACCATCTGGGCCTTGAGTTTTGTTTACAAGAAGGACTTTGATAATAGTCAATATCTTTAATAGATATAAGCATTCAAAGTACTTATTTCCCCTTGTTTCAGCTTTAATAAGTTTGTATTTTTCATGGAATTTGTTCATTTTGTCTAAATTATTTAATGTCATATAATTGTTCATAATGTTTGCTTATCTTTTTAATGTCTTTTAATTCCTGATAATGATAATTTGTGTTCTTTTAATTTTCTTGATTAGCATAGCTAGAAGCTTATCAATTTTGTTAATCTTAGAACCAACCTCTCATCCTCTTAATGTGCTCCACTTTTGTATTTTCTCTACTTGCCTCTTTCATTGTCTACTAATTTTCTCTATTTCATCAATTCTCTTATTTATATTGTGCTTGCTTTGGGTTTACTTTGCTTTTTTTAATAGCTATTTAATATGGAAACTTAGATTATTGATTTAAGAACTTTCTTCCTTCTAAAATAAAAATTTGTAGGTATAGCTTTCCTCTGAGGCTCTAAGCATGTTTTAGCTGCATCCCACACATTTTTAATATGCCTTATTTTTATTATTTTTTAAAAACTCTTTTTAAAAGATTTTATTTAGATTAAGAGACAGAGCACAAGTGGGAGTGGGGGAGGGGGGGGGATGCAAGAAAGAGAGAATCCCAAGCAGGCTCTGCACTGTCAATGCATGGAGACCAATGTGGGGCTCAAACTCACAAACCTGAGCCAAAATCAAGAGTCCCATGCTCAAGTGACTGAGCCACCCAGGTGCCCTTGCTTTATTTTAATTATTAATCAGTTCAAAATATTTTATAATTTGATTATATCTGATTTCTTCTTTTACTTGTTAGAAGTATGTTTAATTTCCAAATATTTATAGTTTATTTTTTTCCTAGGTAACTTACTGTTTTTGATCTCTAAACCCACTGTGGACAGAGAACATATGTTGTCTGGATTTTATCTTTTGAATTTATTGACACTCAATTTAGGGTTCAGCACATGACCTAACTTTTTTGTACCATATATATTCTGCAGTTATTGGTAAATGTTCTACGGATGTCACTTGGGTCAAGGTGGTCAACGGTAGTTTTCAAATCTCTTTACTGACTTTTATTTTTTTGTCTAGTTTTTTTTTATCTGTAACTGAGAGGAATGTTAAATCTACAGCTATAATTGTGGATTTGTTTTTCTCTTCTTTAGTTCTATCCATTTTTGCGTTATGTACTTGCAAGTTCTGTTAGTTGCTCTATATTTAAAATTTGATTGTTATGTCTTCCTGAAGAATTTATCCTTCTATAATTTGAAATGTCTATTTGTTGATTGCAATTCTTTGTCTTAAAGAGTACCATGCAATCTCATTGTGGACAGTTTAATTTTCTTAGCTTCCTTTTGGCATAGTATATTCTCTTCTATAGGTTTACTTTAACTTGTCTTTATTTTTGTATTTAAAATATCTCTTGTACACAAAAATACTAATTCAAAACGATACATGCACACTGATGTTGCTAGCAGCATTATCTATTAATAGCTGAAGTGTGGAAAGAGCCCAAGTGTCCATTGATCGATGAATGGATAAAGATGAATATAAATATAAAATAGAATATCACTCAGTCATTAACAAGAATGAAACCTTACCATTTGCAACAACACAGATAGAACTAGAGAGTATTATGCTAAGCAAAATAAGTCAGTCAGAAAACAACAAATGCTTTATGATTTTACTCCTATCTGGAATTTAAGAAACAAAACAAATAAGTAAAGGGGAGACAGAGAGACAGAGAGAGAGAGAGAGAGAGAGAGAGAGAGAGAGAGAGAGAGATGAGAGAAGCAAACCAAGAAACATACTTTTAATTATAATGAACTGATAGTTACCAGAAGGGAGATGGGTGATGGGAATTAAGGAGTGCCCTTGTGATGAGCACTGGGCTATGTATGGAAGTATTGAATCCCTATACTGTACACCTGTAAATAACATTACATTGTATGTTAACTAACTGGAATTATTTTTTTCCTCAAAAAAAATTTTAATGTTTTTTTTAAATTTATTTTTGAGAGAGAGAGAGAGAGACAGTGTGAGCAGGGGAGGATCAGAGAGAGAGGGAGACACAGAATCCGAAGCAGGCTCCAGGGTCTGAGCTAGCTGTGGGCACAGAGCCTGATGCAGGGCTCGAACCCACAAACTGTGAGATCATGACCTGAGCTAAAGTCAGATGCTTAACCAACTGAGCCACCCAGGCACCCCACTAACTGGAATGTAAATAAAAACTTAAAAAAAAAAATCTCTTGTAGATAGCATGTTGAGTATGTCTTTTTTTTCCCCCTGTCAAACATTGATAATATCTGCCTTTTATTTTGGCTGTTTAGTCCACTTACATTTAATGAAATTCTGGTTAGATTTTAGGTTTGCCATTTTGCTATTTGTGTTGTTTGTCTTAATTGTGTTTTGCTCCTCTGTTCTTTCTTTCCTATCTTCTTTTGTGTTAATTTTTTTTTTTTTTAGAATTCCATTTTTATCTGCTGACTTTTATTTTTCTGTGCTCTAGGGACCATATATCTTTAACCTTTCACAGTCTATTTTGAATTAATATCATAACATCTCACATAAACAATGCCTTACAGCCATTAAAGTGATTTAGTATATATATATTTCATTCATCTATATTATAAGCCCTACATTTACTGTAATAGTTATTGTTTTATATGCATTGCCATATACATATTTTTCAAAAATTAGGAAAAACATGCCATTTCATATTTACATATATATTTTCTATTTCTGGTATGCTTTATTCCTTATTGAAGATTCAGGTTTTCATTTGTTATATTTCTTTAGTGTATAGAGTATCCTTTAACTTTTTTTTTGTGGGACAGGTCTGGTGATGAATTTTCTTAGGTACTGTTTATCTGAAAATGTCTTTATTTTGTCTTTTATTCTTGAAAGATATTTTGGCTGGGTGTAGAATTCTGGCTTGACCATTTTATTTCAGCACACTTTTATTTAATTTTAATTTTGAATTGAGCTATAACTGACATTCTATGAGTTTTAGGAGTATAACATGGTGATTTGACTTTTGTATATATTGCAAAATAATCACTACATTAAGTCTAGTTAACATAGAGCATCTTAATTTTTTCTTTTTTCTTTTTTTAAAAACATTTTTATTTATTTCTAGGAGAGAGAGAGAGAGAGACAGCGTGAGCAGGGGAGGGTCAGAGAGAGAGGGAGACACAGACTCTGAAATAGGCTCCAGGCTCTGAGCTGGCAGTCAGCACAGAGCCCCATGCGGGGCTCGAACCCACAAACTGCGAGATCATGACCTAAGTGAAAGTCGGATGCTTAACCGACTAAGCCACCCAGGCGCCCCAAGCATCTTAATTTTTTCTTTTAATAACTTTTAAGATTTACTCTCAACAACTTTTAGATATGTAATACAGTATTTTAAAATGTTTATTTCTTTTGAGAGAGAGAGAGAGAGGGAGGGAGGGGCAGAGAGAAAGAGGGAGAGAGAGAATTGCAGGCTCTGCTGCTACAGCATAGGCTCAATCCTATGAACTATGAGATCATGACCTGAGCCAAAATCAAGAGTCAGATGCTCAACTGACCAAGCCACTCAGGCACTGCTGTAATATAGTATTAACCAAAGACACCATGCTGTTATTTCATAAGTGGAAGTTTGTACTTCTTGACCTCCTTCACCCATTTCACCCTCTTTACCACCAGCCTCTGATAACCACCAGTCTGTTCTCTTTATCTGTGAGCTTGGTTTTTGTGTTTAGATTTCACATATAAGTGAGATTGTATGGTACTTGTCTTGTCTTGACTTATTTCACTTAGCATAATGCTCTCAGTGTTCACCCATGTTGCATAAACAGCAAGATTTCATTTTTTCAATAGTTGGATAATATTCTATATATATATAGACATTTTCTTTATTCATTTATTTACTTTATTCATTTCTTTATCCATTCTTTACTTATTCACTTCTTTATCCATTCGTATACATATATGTATCCATATGTACATACATACATATCCATATATATATGTATATATACATATATATATTTTTTAATCCATTCGTTTACTGATGGACACTTAGGTTGTTTCCACATTGTGGCTATTGTGAATAATGCTACAACAAATATGAAGTACATGTATTTTGGAATTAGTGCTTTCATTTTCTTTGCATAAATTTCTAGAAGTAGCATTGCCAAATAATAGTTTTATTTTTAATTATTTGAGAAAACTCCATACTCTTTTCCATAATCGTTGCACCAATTTACATTCTCACTAACAGTACACAAGGGTTACCTTTCCTTCACATCCTCACCAACATTTGTGATTTCTTATATTTTCGCTAATAGCCATTTTAACAGGTGTAATGTTCTTTTAACACTTTTAAAGATGTTATTACACTGACTTTTTGCATCATTGATTCTGATGAGAAAACAACCATAGTTCCTAATTTTGTTCCCTTGTGTGTAAGGTATCTTTTTAGTCAGGCTTCTTTCAAGATTTCTTCTGTCTTTAGTTTTCAGCAATTAACTATAATGTGCCTGTGTGTGATTTATTTGCATGTAGTGAATCTGCTTAGGCTCACTAAATTTTCTAAATTCACATTTTTCAACAAATTTGGAAATTTGGGCAAATATTTTTGCCCTTTCTCTGTCTCCTTCATTCTGGGACTCCAATTATACCTATGTTAAAACTTTTGATATTTTGCTACAGGTAATGTTATTTTATTTTCCTCTGTTGTATCCTATAAGCCGACCTTGTGAAATTCAGAACTCTTTTGATAGCTAAATCCTCCTAAAACCCTACTCTCTCTGTGTAGTTCTTTTTAAGAATCTACAGTATATGTTTTATTATTCATAAGTTATACCTCGATAAGGAAATACTACTGTGGCTCCCCACTGCTACTAAATGCAGACCATGTGCCTTATCTTGACCCTAAAAGATTTCTAAAATAGTTATATATATTGCTTGTATATGCAAAATACTGCTGCATAAATATAAAACCGATAACATTCGTTTTCTCTAGGGATAAGAACTGAGTGGTAAACAAGCATTGGAGGGAAACTTCAACAGTTACTTTAGAAAATTGAACCAATTTGGAAGTTACTTATTCCAACAACGACAGTATGCAAAGGTATACAATCCTGTTACCATTTCTGATCTATTGTCTGCCCTCTCCTGGATGGCACATATGCTCCTTTGGACCTATCATTGTACTGCCCCCTACCTAGTCTGTGCTCTTTTTCCTTAACATGCATCCAAGGCCTTAACCTTCCTTCAAGACCCAGCGGCATCTAGGTTTATGAGGAATTCTGAATTAGGACTCTGGCAGTTACAGGTTCCAGCCTTTGCCTAAGAAAAGGGGTACGGGTGGAGCTGATTCCTAGACTGAGGGAGTTGGATGTCTTTGGTACTTCCCAGCATTTGCACCTACCTCTCTTTGCATGTTTTCCCAGTCTCCCTAGACAGAAGAAATTGAAAAGCTTCAGACCAATTTTTTAAATAGCTGCATGATCAGAGAGGGGAAAAAAAAAAAGCATTTCCATGACAAATTCAGTAAGAAGAATTCCAAGGAGGGATTCAGATTGGCCTGAATTTAGCTGGAGCAAGGACATATAGTAAATCACTGATCAGCTCAGCCCATGATTGGCAGACTGATCAGACCTATATGTCTGGAAGGGCAGTGGGGGTAGGGGTGGGGAGTGGAGAGCAGTTCTTCAAAAGGAGAGGAGAGAGGTGCCTACCTGTGGCAAAATGTCAGTATACACTCAATGTTTCTTCCTTGGCAACTGCCATGATCACTGACCTATGTATGCTTCCCATAAGTACTCTTTTACATTGTATGTTGAGCTGTTATACAGAATATGACTGTGTTCTTGAAAGTCTTTTATGGGATAATCTTATTTTCTCTAAACTTTAATCTCTGAGCAAACAAGGTTATAAGTGTTAAACACCAACAAATCCTGGCACAGATATGAACATGGAGGTTTGCTAACACTTATGTCAAAGCTAAAGTCAGATGCAAGATGCTTTAATGTGCTGTAGTAGGGTTGCTTGAAGAGCTCTCTGCCGGTGAAAGAGCAATCAGAAGGGAAGAGAATGTTTGGGTCAAAGGTCAGGGCAAGCATGATTGGCAGTTTCTCATGCCTGTACTGGATAAGGCTGCTTCTTCCTTGAGTTAACACCGTTTGTCAATGACCGTTCAGCCTATAATGAGACCACCTTATAGCTTTTGCATATATACTTGTATATGACAGAGGCCTTATGCTTTTTTAAAAAATATTTTATTTGTTTTTGAGAGAGAGACAGAATGTGAGCAGGAGAAGGGCAGAGAGAGAGGAAGACAGAGTCTGAAGCAGGCTCCAGGCTCTGAGCTGTCCACACAGAGCCTGATGCAGGGCTTGAACTCATGAACTGCGAGATCAGGACCTGAGCTGAAGTTGAATGCCTAACAAACTGAGCCACCCAGGCGCCCCAGATATTACACTTTAATAGCTACCATCTTTAATGTCTTCACACCCATTAATGTTGTTAGGATCACTATTCTTATCCTTGCAGATAAAAGTATTTATAAAAGCTTACTGTCAGTGGACTTGAAAAAAAAATGGTTAACTGAGAAAAGTTTGTTTTAGACTTAGAGCAATTCTTTGCTGAAAAAAGTATTTATTGACTTCAAATGTGTTACACTGTCATTAGGAATGAAGACTAAAATTAATATAAACTTTAGCTTAGAAGAGACTAATGAACTCCACTCCTTACTTAATTTATAATTTCCTTTGATATTTTGTCAATGATCATGTATTTAGAGATATTGTCACATAATCACAGCCAGAATTCCAGCCCCAGCCTTCATTTGCTACTGCTTCACACACTGACAATTTTGATAAAGGGTATTCCCCAGATGACAGTGAAGAAATGATTTTCCAATCTATTTGGAAATAATAAGGTAAACAGTGCCGGTAACTAAAACTGAAACCGATAAAGATGAGCTTCGGGTTGTCAGTGGAATGCATCATTCACATCTTTGCCCAGGTGAATGTCATGGATAAAGGTAGGCACTCTGTTGCCTTCAGAGTGATGACAGACCCTGTGTCATGTCTTGGTTCAGTAACACCTTTCCTCAAAGAAGCTCCCCACACAAGGAACAATAGGTAATGGGACAGCAGCAGGAACTTCTGTTGAGTCTATCCTCCCCAGGCCCCCATATAGTCTGAAAAAGCTGGGCTGGAGCCTGAGGCTCATGCTTGAGGCCTAAATGGGATTTCTTTTTCTTTTTCTTTTTTTTTTAATGTTTTTATTTATTAATGAGAGAGAGAGAGAGAGAGAGAGAGACAGCATGAGCAGGGGAGGGTCAGAGAGATAGGGAGACACAGGATCCGAAGCAGCTCCAGGCTCTGAGCTGCCAGCACAGAGCCCGACGCAGGGTTCAAACCCACGAACCATGAGATCATGACCTGAGCTGAAGTCGGACGTTTAACTGACTGAGCCACCCAGGTGCCCTAAATGGGATTTCTTATCCTAAGCCCCAAACCCAAATCTCGGGACCCTATTCCCTATGCTTGATGATGGTAACAAACCCAAAACAATGACACATAGGCTAAAGAGTGTCTACAAGGTAAAGTGGCCACGACCTGGCAGAATCTGTTTTGCTTCCATGAGTGATGCGGGGCTTGTTCCAGAAATAACATTGAAAATGACAAAACTTGGGCAAGAGTCTTTCTTAGCAGATAGCAGTGTGGTACTTACCGTGTGACCAGCATGACAGGCCGTGAGAGAGCAGCCCTGGAGTGAGATGGGATGCTTTGCACCTCACGTCCATGTGGCCTGCGTCTAGAAGGCACCTTTCCCAGGTGTCAGCGCCTTCTGCTGGCAGGGCCACACTTGCCCTGGAGCTGCTCTTGTATCCTGGAGAGGAGGGGGAGGTGCGAGTGGTAAGAGACTACTCCACACAGCTGCATCTGGATGTGTGGGGTTAGGGCCCTATGGGGCAACCCTTGCCCAGTGGACGAGAGCCCATTGTTAATGCTTTTCTTTTTGGTTCCCAAGGTAGACAATTCCAGGCACTTCTCCTGGTCTTTTCAGAAGGCTAACCCCCATTGGCCTATAGCAGTGACCGACTCGATGGTGATGATACATCTGGTGATGCTTTCACTCCTCTCCGTCTCAAGCTCCCTTTCTCCTCACTGCTGATACCTGGGTGGCCTTGACGAGCCAACCACCTGCCAGCAAGCTTTGTCTTGGCTCAGGAGCAGCACTGAGGCAGGGGACCATCTGAGGCACTTTCCGCAAAAGTCTTTTTGTGTGGAGGGAAAATGGCTATTTTGTATCATTCTTTACGTTTCATTAATTAGTAGAAGCTCACCTTTCGGCTAATCCTCAGGACCATGGCTCTTCTGTCTCTGCCAGAGCACCTGATCCAGACCCGTGCCCAATCCCTGAGACAGTTGTCCTGGCTCAAACTGAAAGAACAACACACCGAATGTGCGCTCTAAGCCGCCAGCAATGGAGTGTAGCCGTCAGGGGGAAAGAGTGCCTCAGACCGGTGTAGGGTTCTCTTTTGGGAGACATTTGAGCCTTTTTCTATTGAGGTAACCTTTCTTCCTTTGTCTACCTCTTGGAGGCTGTCGAAAGTCAGGTTTTGGTTGCAACTTAAGCAGAAAAGAAAGTAATTTGCAGGAAAGGATGAAAATTCAGATTTGGAGCCTTTATAACCACAAGGGACATTCAAGTGATAACGTTTCCCACCACTGCACCAGACCCTAAATCTTGCACCTACTTAAACTGCCACGACGCCATTGCCAGTGCCAGAATAGGCGCTGCTGCGCCTGCTGGCGGTTCCCCATGGTGCTTTAGCTGGGCCCACTGGCACTGCTTGCTGGCCCAACTCTGGAGTCCCATATAATTGGCCACCATTTTATAAAAACTAAACAGACACCAGTGTGGACAGCAAAATGAAAGGGGTGCATTTGGCCACATCTAAACATGCTATTTAATATTGCCACGTGGTTTCTAACGCGGTTCGGTGAGAGTCCAGATGCCATGTTCTCTCATTTAATCGAAAGTTCCACTTTAGCCTATACATTGGGGTTCTTATCTTTAGAATAAGTCTACTGCCCTGTAGACATAAACATCTTTAAGCAGCAAAGGGCTAGGAATAGGCTAGAGGAGGCTCCCGAAAACATTTTCCAGGTGTGTTGTCTGGCCGTGGAGGCACTTCTGGAAGCCCCCCTGCCCCCGATAGGTTATAACCAAAAGTAGGATGTGAGGTGGACCATGGTCTTTGTTGACGGTGGCAAAGCTGCCTGCTGAGCAAATACCAATACTCTTCAACGTGCCTGTGGTAACTTTAAAGATGTTGCAGACACCACACCAGAGACTGAAGGAAACGTACTAGCTGTTCTAGAGAATCAAACTTCCAAAGCCTCCAGGCCCTATGCTGACACTAGTGATATGAAAACTTGTCTGTCTTTAAGCACAAGACCGATATTAGTTTTTCTCAAACCTTTTATAATGATTCTAATTTTGGGTGGAACAGGATTCTGACATGGCCAATGGGTACAAATCATAGGTTGGATTCTACGGGAAACAAGATGGAGTTAGGAATGCAAGTGGTTTCCAGAATTCCCCTTCCTTGAGAGACCAGAGTCACGATCAGCTTTGCTGAGACTGACCTTCGATAGCTGTGTCCAATTCCATTGTTGGGCCCTGAAGCAGCTCTGCCTGTGTCCAGAGTGTCCTCAAGCTTTTCATGAACTATTGTTCCTTATGTCCCTACCTACAGGTGTTCACATCCATCCAAGGGGCCAGGAGAGGAGCTGTCTCCATACTACCCCTAGTTCCTGCCCCAGTCAGCTTTCTCTCCCCTCCTCCTGTGCCTGTCTAAATCTCCCCTTCCTACACTTGGGAAGAAAAAGCCCTACATGCAGAGAGACGCTGAAAGTAACAGAGATGCTTAGCCTCTGGCCACCAGTCCAGCTCGGCCCATCCAAATACTCAGTGATAAAGACCACTGGTCATTCACTTCAACATTTTCTTTTTTTTTTTTTTCTTTTTTCTTTTTAAATTTTTTTTTTATGTTTTATTTATTTCTAGGAGAGAGAGAGAGACAGTGTGAACAGGGGAGGATCAGAGAGACAGGGAGTCACAGACTGAAACAGGCTCCAGGCTCTGAGCTGGCAGTCAGCACAGAGCCCGACGCGGGGCCCGAACCCACAAACCACGAGATCATGACCTAAGTGAAAGTTGGACGCTTAACCGACTAAGCCACCCAGGCGCCCCAACATTTTCTTAATATTTGACAGAGGCTGCTCGTCATGAGTTGTCCTTCCCCTGGTACCACAAGCTCACATTCAGTTCTTCTCTGCTTTCTAGCTTCTACATAAAAGAGTTGAAAATCAAACTCAGTTCTTTGTGAATGGATACCTTGTCACAGGTTAAAAGGAAGAATCACAAGGGTGAGGTGATATGATGACCCTTCTTGAGAGAAAAAAAAAAAACTGTGCTAATTTAGAGGATCTGAAGTGAGTTCATTTAGGATTATAAACTTTCTAGTGGGAACAGTTAGCAGGGGAGCTTCCTATAACCCATTCTGTAGGGAAGTCACTGGCACCATTCTGGAAGCACCCTCCTGTGGGTATCTGTGGGCAAAGACTTGGTACTGGAAGAAAGACTTTGGGAAACCTCCCAAGTGAGGGCTGGATTCCAGGACTTTCTAGCCCAGGCTCTCTCCTGGGTTGTGGGGTATCCAGTTTATACCAATCAGCTTCACAGACCATGGAGAAAAAATGTCAGGCACATCAGAGATGAAGCACTGGGTTAACTCCTCAGTGTTCCAGTTTGTAACCATTTCCAGCTTGTCATGGGTGATTAATGGCTACTTTGAAAAATCAGTAAGTGCTGAAATACTCAATTCCCAAATGACAAGGGGGCAGATGCTAAGGCTCTAGGCACTAAAAAAACAGCAAATGTTCCCCTTCTGTGTAAAAAAAAAAAAAAAAAAAGAGTGGGAGGAAAGAAGTGACTTGCAAAGATTTGCTGCTCTTGAAAATTAGTCTTTACCTTAAATCACCCAATGCAAGTGACTATACTGCCCAGCCTGTGGGGCTTTGGCTTGAAACTTCCAGGGCACCTAGCAACTAACTCTTTAGTTTCTCAACTACTGTAAAACATGATGGCAAACTTCCTTCTGCTGACATACAATTTCTGTAAAAGATTTGTCCTGTAACATCCAGAAATGCCTATGGCTTAACATGGCTTAGCATTTATACCTGACTGTCTACCTGAATCCTCTCTCTTGAATAAGCTCAAGGTAATGATCCATCCCTGACTATCCAGCTCATCCATTTCTTTCTCCTGAATCCATTCCTCAAGCAGAAGTTTGGTGGCGGCACCATCTTAGCAGAGAAAGGACAACACTTCTGCACTTTGCTGCTGGCCAATCACCTAATTCCCTTTTAGTAGATTCAACATCTATCTTTTGAGGTGAGAATGTATTAGTTACCTACTGCTGTGTAACAAATTACCCCCAATCTTAAGAGGGAAAAACACCAAACTTTTATTATCTCAGAGTTTTTAAGGGTCAGGAATTCAGGATCGGCTTAGCTAGGGGGTTCTGGTTCTGAGTCTCTCATGAGGTTGCATTAATCTCAAGGCTCGATTGAGGATGGAGATTCTGCTTCCAGGTTCGCTCACATAATCAGTGGTTGGCATCAGCACCTAACTGGGTCTTGTCCAGAGGCTTCAGTTCTTTACCATGTGAGCTTTTCCTAAAGCTGTTCACAATATGGCAGCTTTCTTCTCCCAGAGAGTGATGTGAGAGAGAAAGAGAGAGACCACACAAAGAATGAAGTAGAAGTTTCAGACTTTTTATAACCTAGTTCTGGAAGTGGCATGCCATTCTACTTGATACAGACCAACTTTGGCACAAAGTGGAAGGGGATGACACAGGGTGTGAATACCAGGGTGTGGAGATCATTAGGGGCCATCTTGGGGATTGCCTCTGACCGTTGGCAGAGGAGCTTAGACTCAAGTTCAGACACTACTCCTGACTTGTCCACCTTGACATCAACCCCTCTGTAAGGGAGCCAGTTTGAATCTCAGTCTACAAACTCAGTTGTATGAAAAATAAAGCAACTTTTATTTTGAGCTTCCATTTCACTGAATCCTCAGAAACTTTAACTTCACTCTTTTAAGGGGAGCCCGTGTATGGGGGAGGGACCTCCCTGGTTTGAAGTATTTGTCGACAGATGCTCATATGTGGTTAAATGGGATACCCATTTTCCTGGGGACTCTCTCCTACTTCCAGACTGTAGCTGGGAATTGATCTGGGAGCCATGTGCAGACTTATCTGCCTGGTTGTACCACATCCCTTATGTTTCTTCAGTCTGGCTACTTCCCAGATGGTTCTCCTTAGTAAATGGGGAGCACGTTGCCTCTGCCATTGGATTTCTCAGCCTCTCTGCTTGCTTTCACTTCCACAGCCAAGGGAAAGCTTTTTCTAGGCTACTCCATTTCATGCCCACCTTTCTTGAGAATTGTACCCTAGACCCAGGGGATTCTGGAAACAAGGTCTGTTCTGGAAACAGAAGTCTGTGACTTCTGCCCTGAGGCAGTGAGCCCAAGGCTGCCTCTACTCTTAAAAGGCAAAAACATGGGAAGTAAAAGAAAAGGTTAAATATTCTGCACTGCCATGCTCACGATACTTTGGTTCGCGAGGCTCTGCATTGTCCATCTCCTCTCCATTCCGTTGCTGGTTGTCTTGAAGTTTGGCAGGCATACACGCACCTGTCTGCAACTCCAGGTCTTGTTCTTCAGGAACTGTCTTAAGACTTGTCTGCTTTCTGATACCTTTCCTGACCTCAAGGTCAGGGGTCATCACTCTCTATTCTGCATTTTATAGAGCTCTGTTGGTCTCATTCCTAATTCACTGCAATCTTCTCTGTGTCCATTCAGATCTCACAACTCAGCAGTCTCCTTGCTGAATCTGTCCCAAAGATCAGGTTTGACCCATGCCACTTTTTGTTTTCAATTTGAATTGTCAATATTTAAAACCAGGAATTTCTGGCTTGCACTAAAAAATCCTATCTGGTGGCACTAAACTCACATTCCCATGGAAAGGGAATTGGTAGCAGCTGCCCCCTTTAGGTGAAACCTGCTTCCTCCAGTCCACACCAGCTGCCTTTGTCTAACCTGCTAACATGTGTCTGACTCTTGCTCTGGTTTCTTGTGTTGTTAGTTACCTTACATCCCATAGGCTGATTGTTTGAGAGGTTTTTCTTTTCCATTTAATTGCCCAGCACATGGGGCCCAACGAGGTACAAGCAGAAGAAAGTCAGAACCCTGTCATCTACGTAGTAAAAGGTATAAAGGTCCTTAGTAAACAAGAGGCCCTGTCAACTGATTCTGCCCAGAATCCAAGGACCAAGTAACTGAAGCTTCCTGTGTGGTAGAATGAAACTCCCAATTCATGATCAGTTTATAGCTAATAATTCCAAGCATCAGTTTCCCTGGTTAGTCTGTCTTGATATATACATTTTGTGACTCATTTGCAGTAGAGGCCGAAGAGGTCTGTAATAATGGAAATGCTTGATTTTTCTACTAGAAGTTTAGTTTACTCTTTAATATGAGTCTGGCTTGGAGAACTGAGTGCTAAGATCCTGGGACAGGAGTGTGTGTAAGGGGGTGGGGGGTGGCTGGGGTAAAGTAAGTGAAGGGGAAAGTGGTAATGAGGCCAGGGAGGTCACAGGCTGAGTATGACTGCAGGTGGTAGGACGTGGTCAGATCCTGGGGTTGCCAAGGGATTGGGCATTTGCATTGGTTCAATCTAAATGAGATCCCCTATCCATTCTGTACAATGGGGCCGAACAGGGCTCAAAGCTCACCTTTGAGAATACTCCCAGGAACACGTGTAAACACACCTTTGATTTTCTATACTTCCTGTCACCCTCTTGCAGGTTTAGTGACCTGAGGCCTCAGGAAGCTAGGCAGCTTGCCCTAGGTCATTGTCAGCAATGCCTTGCTCTGGGCCTTTGCATCCAAAACGAAGAACTTGAGGACACTCTTGGGATGACCTTTGCCCCAGACGCTGGGGTGGGGCTTGGGGGGCTTTCCCTCTCTTTCCGGCTATTCACAGCAACCTGGCACTTCTAGGATAACCCATTGTCTTTACTCATAGCCCTAAATTTCCTTCTGCCCAGTTCTTTCTGTGCCTTCTAGCTTCCGCTCGTGACATTACTATATCTAGAATGGCTCCAGTACAGAGTCAGTTTGACTTTGGAGGCTGTTTTGCAAAATTAAGAGCCTGCTTTGACATGGCTTCAAGGAACACCCTGCGAGCTTCAGCGGCAGCAGTTGCTTCATTCAATCCTGGGAGACAACAAATGCTCCAAATAGGGCCACGCATGCCTAGCATCGCACAGCCACCCAGCAAGCAGCCATTTAATCTCAATTGCTCCCCACAGCGGAGCAATTAAAGAGGCCGCCAGCAGGGCAGGGATCACTGGCGAATCTTTTGAGGGAAGGAGACCCCAGGGCTGCTTTGCCAAAGGCTCTCCCCCTCCATTCACACTCTGCTCAAGAATGCAAACCGTGGGGCTGCCAGTTGGATGGAGGGCTGCCCCAGAAACGGGAGCCGAGATTCAGTACAGATGGCAGGAAGAGTAGCAGCAACACAGAATAGTATCCCCAGGGCTCGAAACTTCCAAAATGAGATTTACAGTTCTGGCCCGCCCTCTTTCAGGAGGAAACACCTGCTCCAGCAGCTTTGGGAACGGCCTCTTATTATCAACTTCGGCGCAGGGATCAGATTTTTGCAACTAACTAGTGCCTGGTGTGAAATAAAAGCTATTTTGAGGTGGGAGGAGTTCTCAACCTTTTCGTCTTTGCATTCTGTGTCCTGATTAATTTCTCTTTAATGCCATATCCAAATCTTTCTTTCACAATTCTTCCTTCTCTAGCTTCTTTCCTATACTACTTGCCTCTCCCAGTTTTCACAGCCTGTGCTTTGGACACCAAGCCAGGGCTTACTGGTGGCTCCCAGCCCTACCTGCCCATCAGAATCATCTGAGCCCCCAAGTAGTTATGGCTGGGCCACTGTCCAGACCACTGAAGTCAGAATCTCCTGGGGAGGTGGGGTGAGGGGGGGGGAGAAGGGGGGGGAAGGCTTGGCATAGAAATGCAAGTTTCCCGGATGATTCTAATGTATGCCAAGGCTCAGAACCATTGGCTACACCAATGATGCTAAGAAGTAAGACAGACTGGCCTATTCTGATTTGCTGAGGTTAGCCCAACGCCTATACACAAGTCCTTAGAAAGATGAGCTGTGAGGAGTCCATTTACTTTTTCATAGCTCTTTTCCTATTATACAAATGATACATGTTCATTGAGGAAGATATAGAAAATTCAGAAATGAAAAAAGCTATAATCTAGCCACTCAGACCACTATTGATATTTGTATGTATATTTTAGTGTACATTTATTTCTTTTACCCTTATTTTTATGCACATATGCAGAGAGTTCTTGAATAAAAATGGGGTATGTAGCTGCGTAACTCTTTCCCTTAATATAATAAACCTCTTCCATGTGAGCAAATACATTATAGAAAACAATTTTAATTGATGACATGGTATTATTTCATTACTCTCCTATTGCTTTGGGGCTACTGTTTTGTTCTGTTATGATGAAGACCATGAGGTCCACGCTTATAGCTAAATCTTTGCCCACATCTGTAGTATTGGTCTGGACTTTACACTCATTCACTGGGTCATATCGTCTAGTTTCATGCCTTTACTTACACACAAAAGTACGAACACTCCAAAGTTTATATGTTTTTCAAGGCACTTTTGTTCAAAAAGAGCTCTTCTTATTTTTTATTTTTTTAATGTTTATTTTTGAGAGAGAGAGAGAGAGAGTAAGTGGGGGAGGGGCATAGAACGAGAGGGAGACACAATCTAAAGCAGACTCCAGGCTCCAAGCTGTTAGCACCAAGCCCCATGTGGAACTTGAACCCAGAATCTGAGAGATTATGACCTGAGCCAAGGTTAGATGCTTAACCAACTGAGACACACAGGTGGCCCTCAAAAGGAGCTCTTACAATGCCTCTCTGTTTGTCCAAATCTTGTTTCCTAGCTTCCTACCTCTTGTATGTTTGGTTTTCCTTCAAGTCAAAAAAATCTAGACCTCAGCCTCAGTTCTTCCTTTCCTTCCACTACAGAGCTTCTCTCTCCAGCAATCCATTGGTAAGACAAGTTGGTTTGAGCTCCATATGCTCTTTTTTTTTTTTAATTTTTAAAATGTTTATTTTTGAGAGAGAGAGGGAGATAGAGTGAGAGAGAGTCCGTCTGAGTGGGGGAGGGGCAGAGAGAGAGGAAGACACAGAATCCAAAGCAGAGTCCAGGTTCTGAGTTGTCAGCACAGAGCCCAAGGTGGGGCCTGAACTCAGGAACAGCAAGATCATGACCTGAGCCTAAGTCATCCACTTAACCAACTGAGCCACTCAGGTACTACTGAGCTCCATATGGTCTTAAATCTATCTATGTCTTTCCATATTCCTATCACCTCCTGATCAAGCCATCCTCACCTCTCACTTGGACTAAACTTTTTACTCTTTACCTTCTCCTGTCTTTTTTCCACAACTGCAGCCAGAATGATCTCCTTCAGGCATAAATCACATTATGGCATTTCCTACTTTGAAGAGTGGCATGGATCCCTATCTACAAGAATAAAATTCAGGACTTCATACCATGATCCATAGGTCCTGAAAATCTGGCTCCTGCTTACCTTGCTAACCTCTGCATTCTACTTCTCCTTTTGGTGACTAGGCTTCAGCCATACCTATACCTTTCCTAGTATTAATCATGTTGATGCTTTTTCCATCTTAGGACTTTGATACTTACAGTGCAGTATTAGTGCCAGGGGAGCCGTGCAAACGAGCATCTTATGTGTCTTGTTCCATGAATAAATGAGTCTTTTTATCCAGGAGTTTCATATCTGCTACAGTAACACCACAGCAGGGTAAAGTTTTTAGCTAGTGAGTAGGGCAAAATCTCAGCCCCTTCATAGCTATTGACAGTTATTCCAGTGTGCTTGGGAGGGAAACCCACCTCAGGGAGAGCAAATGTGCTTGACCGCTTAATGGATATACTGCTATTGGGGTAGACATGGCAATTCAGTTCCCATATGTCCCTCCCCTTTCCCCATCGTAGATACTTTCAAGTGGATATCAAACAGTACTGCATCATGGGAAGGCTCAATGGAAGGAGGAGGTCTGATAAGCTCTCCACTGTCCTATTAGTAGTGCTATTTGGTCTATGAGTAAAGCAGGTGGCTCCTGGAGAGTATATGTTGGCTATCAAGGCTTTTCGGCAAGCTGGAGACATCGTAAAAGGTATTTAGGAAGTCCAACGATGTTAAGCATTTTGACAGGTTAATGTTTACCTTTATATATGCATTTTGGAAGGAGGCCGGGCAAAATTCGTTTTCTTCTGGAAGGAATGCGGTATGCATTCAGTCTCCCTGCAAGGGTAACTGAAGTCTCCAGTCTATGTGCACCACCATCAAAACTATGGGTTGTTGTTGTTGTTTGACACTGATGATATTATGATGGTCTCCTTTTCAGAAGAAGCAACCAGGGAAAATTGGGGAACTCCAACAGCACATACAGCATGGCTAAAGATGGTTAATTCACTGGCTCAGATGCAGGGCCCGATCAGTTCAATTCTTGAGAATAACTTGGGCCAAGACCATAGAGACAAAAGACTTTGCTGCCCAGGATATTATTTCATTATCTTGGAATTTGACTGTGATTTTTCCAGAGGCAACAAGGCCAAGCTACTGGCTTCACCTCATGTCTAAACCAGGACTGCCTCTAAATGCTGTCTAGCTGCCTGTTGGTATAGTTCCCTTATCCTTTGCTTTTGTAATTTGATTTCTTCTCCCTTCCAAAAATGGACAAAAGGGGAAGTTATGGCAAAGCTAATCCTGTTATCTGCCCTGTGGTTGAGCTGTATGGCTGAATCCAGAGATTCAGGTTCATTATCTGGTTTGAGACAGATAATGAATGGACAAGGGGGAAATTGTAGTAGGTGGAAATGGAACAGACAAATGGATAATCATGCTGTAAATGATAATGTCATTTTCCCAAGACTGCATCTTGGAGCAAGAGAAAAATTCTCTTAAATATTTCTTGTGCCAAACCATGGTAGGTGTGGAACCAACCTCTGGATTTGCTTTCTCTTGAGAATGAGATTTGGACTGAAGCCAGAATATAAGCTTTAGGATTCTACTTGGTTTGTTTAGAGAAATGATATCACTCGATACCCCCTAATGATCAACCCAAATAATAGCAGGCTTGATTCGGGTGATTTTTTAAAATTTTGTTTCGGTTATATTTGTAATATTGGTTCTTTTTAGCCTTGAGAGAAATCCTATCTTTGATTTTTTTTTTTTTAAATTTTAAAAAATGTTTTATTTATTTCTGAGAGAGAGAGAGAGAGTGTGTGAGCAGGGGAGGGTCAGAGAGAGAGGGAGACACAGAATCTGAAGCAGGCTCCAGGCTCTGAGCTAGCTGTCAGTACAGAGCCCAACACGGGGCTCGAACCCATGAACTGTGAGATCATGACCTGAGCTGAAGTCGGACGCTTAACCGACTGAGCCACCCAGACGCCCCTCTTTGATTTTTTTCAGGTTTATTATTATTATTTTTTTATTTTGAGAGAGAGCAGGCAGGAGAAGGCAGAGAGAAAGGGAGACAGAATCCCAAGCAGGCTCCACACTGTCAGTACAGAGCCCGAAGTGGGGTTCACATTCAAGAACTATGACGTCATGACCTGAGCTGAAGTCAAGAGTTGGACCCCAGGTACCCCCAGAAATCCTATCTTTGAACCGAGATGGACACGTTATTTTGCCTGGAAGCTGATAGATTGTATTGTTGTGAGCCAGGATGGCATCTCTGTAAGGGCATAAAAAGAGCTGCATCTTGCTGCTTACACAGTATCTCAGAATCTGCTTTGCCTTTTGACTTTGGCAGATGTGAATGTGACTGAAAGTTATACAAGAGAACATTCATGGAATCAGAGTGGTGTTCAGGAGGGTGACTATGTGTGATGTGGTGGCCGTGTGCCATTGACTCCCTTAGAATTTGGAAAGGCAAAGGATGGTGCTGCAGAGTGGAACCTGGAAGCCTGGCTTAGTGAAAATCTGCTTTCTGGTAGATGGAATATGGTCATGCCTCAGACAAGATGAACCCAGAATTTACTGAACAGTGCCTATAGTGGCCACCTTGGTTAAAGAAAATAAGTGGTATCTGAGAAAAAGGTGTTTTTGCTTAGAAAGTTGGAAAATTGACACCATAATATTAACTGATATATGATGTGTTAAGCATTCTTTTAATCTCTGTTATAATTATGGAGTGTAATCAAAGATTTTTAGCTTCACATATAGAACTAAATGAAAATCAAGACAATGTAGGAGATGATCTCAAGGATGAATAGATAGACGTTTTGGGGAGTTGTCTTAACATTGATGTGGTTTCCATGGAAACATGCCAGAGAACACCATGGAGTTGAATGCTTCTATCAACACCTGTAGAAAAGGGGCAAACAATGCGGGGGCAGGGGGGAAGGAAAATGGAAGAGGGAGGTAAAGGAATATATATCAGAAAACTTGTGAATGGAGCAGTCTTATTTACTTGTTTTGCAAAGAGAATGCCAAAAATTTCAACTCCTCATTGGAGGATATGAGTCTTGGTGATTGTCTATATTGTAGTATATATTTTTTGTACAAATATTGTAGAACTTGCTGTACTAAAAATACAAAAATGCCTACAATATGTATCAAAGAAGTTTTAATGGGGATCAGAAGGAGAACTGAAGGAAAGCGTTAATGGCTGGTTCTGTAGTTTTTCCTCCAGGCCTAGGGATATCTGAGGATTTGAATCCTGGTCTTTTCTCTTTGCAATATTAAACTCAAGGAATTGTTGAGATGCTATGCTACTGATTAAATAGAATCTGGTTGAGGATTATGTACAGGTGCTTAGTCTGTGCATGAACACTGTCAGATTGGTTCTTTAGCAATGAGTAATTGGCATTGATGAGATGCGGCTGCCCTGAAGAATGAAGGGGTATTCGTATGCCTAAGGGACTACGTTGCCAGCTGGCATAAAGCTGAGGAAGGGCTCAGAGCTGACGGCTTCCTGAGCTGGGGTCATCTCCACTCAGTCTTGTCTCTTGTTAATACACATGCCTCACATTCAGAATGCTTGTGCCTAAGAGACATGGACCCTCACGTGATTCATGCCAGAACATTACATGTCCTTCACGCATTAGTAAAGCTAAATAAATTTGGTGCTTGGAGGAACCTATTGTGTCTCAAGAGTCTGATTGTCTATCTGATCCAAGTTTACTGTGGAGAGCAGAGCAGGGTGGACATTGCAATTACCTTAACCACTATATATTATAAATTGTTTTATTCTCTTAGTCATAGATTTAATTTACAGCTGTAAGGAAAACTTTTTTAAAGGTTTATTTATTTATTTTGAGAGAGAGAATGAAGAGCAGAGAGAGAGAGGGAGAAGGGAGGGAGAGAGAGAACTCCAAGGAGGTTCTCTGCTGTCAGTGCAGAGCCCAACCTGGGACTTCATCTCAAAAACTTTGAGATCATGATCTGAGCCGAAATTAAGTGTTCGATGCTTGATTGAGCCATGCAGGTGCCCCTATAATGAACAGTTGATGGAAGGTAGGAAACATGAGGAACATTGATGTTGTAATATATGTTTCAGAAGATAAATGATAGATAATTCCTCAAATTTGCCCTAAGATGTTCTTCTTAGATCTGTAAGTTGCATTTATCTGATCGAGATCTTTATACAGTAGCTCAACATGTCTCTCTTACTTAAGCGACCGGTGCTAAGAGAAAGTGTAGTGAAAATAACTTCAATATGGCTTTCTATTTATTGTGAATAAATACCATCCACACTTGTAATGTGTTATTTGTAGAGAAATGCTTGCAAATAGCCCAAAAGTTTCTCTCTAAATTTGTCACTTAACAGAAAGTCATGAAGATGATAGAGAAGCCATTTGATTTTATCTCAGAATACAAGCATTTTAAAGATCTAATATATTAATATATATCTATTTTTCACTAATCAAGACTATCCAAAAGCGCTTAAAGCATTGAACATAATTTATGAAATATTCTGATACAGCAAAAGTGGTATCAGTGAAGGACCACCTCCATTAGCTCAGTGTCACCTCTTTAGGGGCCTGAACTACTCTATCTAATGTCTTCCCCTGACTCTTCCCTTTGTGTACCTCACACCCTAAATCAGGGTTTTTCAATGTATTATCCTTTTTTATTTTCGAATCCTGCCATGTTCCCTAGGATGTAAGTTCCACATGGGCAGAGTCTCTGCCTTTTTTTTTTTTTTAACCCCTGTGTACCACCAACTCCCCCTTAGTCCCCCGCCCCTGCCCCGGGGCCCAAGAACACTGCTTGGAACATGATAGCCATTCAATTTGAACACACCAAATATATTTTTATTTTCCCTCAGGTATAAAAGGTAATTATTTTGTGACAACTGATGAAAATGGAGTATGATGAAAATGGAGTCTTTTCTTCTAACATGGCATTTTGACAAAATGCACAATGCCAAGTATTTATACAGTCAGAGAGGATATAACTCTAACTTTGTAGTTAGAGACCAGAGAGGATATAACTCTAGCCTTGCAGTTAGAGACCACTGCTGGTTCTGTTTCAGTGATTCAAACGTATATTGAATTTTAAAATCAAAGGTGGTGACTTTTGAAATGCACTGACCAGATCTCCTGCTAAGGGCAATGTAGCTGACTGACAGCTCTAGCTGCTGCTCTTCTGGATTCCCCACCACATTTGCATTGAAATTATGGTCCACTTGGGCTATTACCAACCAGTGACCAAGTACGGTGGGTATTCTCATGAAATATTGGATCCCTCTAACTAATAGCTTTTGTTTGAAGACTCCCCATTGGCTTGATTAAAACATTTTGGGAACTATACTGCCATCTTAGACCTTTCCTACCCTACCCTCCTCTCTTCCTTCTGCATTTCTGGGAGGTTCAGCCAAAGTGAGTCATTGGCAGAAGGTTCTGGAATGGAAGGAAAGATTCCTATGGAACCTCCAGCAACACCTACCTGTGTCCAGGTCCACAGCTCCCTCCATATAATATACCCCTTTCTTCTATGGTCCTGTCCCCTCCAGGCTGCCCCCACTGAGCCTTTAGGCTCACCCAATGACCTCTGTAATCCAATAATTTCTATTGGCTTAGGGATTGGTGAATACATAAGTTATATCTCTGTTCCATGAAAGAATTAAGAAAGAAATCCTGGTTTCTTTTTTTTAAAATGCTTTTTAAATTTATTTCTGAGAGAGAGAGAGAGAGAGAGAGACAGTGTGAGCAGGGGAGGGTCAGAGAGAGAGGAAGACACAGAATCTGAAGCAGGCTCCAGGCTCTGAGCTGTCAGCACAGAGCCCTACACAGGGCTCGAACTCATGAACTGTGAGATGATGACCTGAGCCGAAGTCGGACACTTAACCGACTGAGCCACCCAGGTGCCCCTCCTGGTTTCTATAAAAAGGGAATTTTAAGGAATTAAGAGATTAATGATATCATATAATACATGATATTCATACCCGAAAAAGTCTATGAACTTATGACACGTAAAAATCAAATATAATAGATTCAATACCTAAAATATATATTTTTTAGAAGTTAAAATCTTGGGGCACCTGGGTGGCTCAGTTGGTTAAGTGGCTAACTTTGGTTCACAGTTTGTGAGTTTAAGCCCCATATTGGGCTCTGTGTTGACAGCTCAGAGCCTGAAACCTGCTTCAGATTCTGTGTTTCTCATACTCTCTGCCCTTCCCCCACTTGCACTCCATCTCACTCTGTCTCTCATAAGTAAGTAAGTAAATAAATAATGAATAAATTTTTAAAAAGTGAAAATCTTGTGAGAAAATGCAGGATTGATAGATATAATCTAGGAAAATGGACATTGTTTGTACCTGAATTATTTATCTATTACTGTGTAATAGATTACTCCAACACTCCACCAAATATTTATCACCTCACAGACTTTCTAAGGAGCAAAATCTTGGAGGGATTTAGCTGGGTGGTTCTGGTTTAGTATCATGAAATTGCAGACAACCTGCTGGCCAGGACTGTAGTCATCTGAAGGCTCAAGTTGGGGTACAGGATCTGTTTCTGAGTTCACTCATGTGGTTGTTGGCAGCTTTCAGTTCGTCACTGGATATTGGCAGAAGGCCTCCACTTCTCACCATTACCCCTCCATAGGGCTGCTCACATGATCGCAGTTTGCTTCCCCCAGAGTAAGAGATGAGAGAGAGAGAGAGAGAGAGAGAGAGAGAGAGAGAGAGAGAGAGAGAGAGAGAGGAGAAGGAAGGAAGGAAGGAAGGAGAGGGAGGGGAGGGAGGGAGGGAGAATATACACCCAAGATAGAAGACCCAAAAGAAATCTTTTTATAAACTAACCTTAGAAGTGATATCTCATTACTTCTGCCATATTCTTTTCATTAGAACCAAATGATTAAGTTTATCCCACACTCAAGGGGAGGGGAATTTAGCTTCACTCCATGTTAGGAGTATCAAAAAATTTGTGGGCTCATCCTTAACACTACCACAGTAACCAGGAGGAGAATCTCAGGAGTTTAAAAAAAACCCACATCTGATTATATGAAAATATAAATCATTTGCATGGCAAAATACTATAAAAGTCAATAGGCAAGTGACTGCTTGAAAAAAAGCTTGTAGTCCAGATAAGGGTGAATCTTTACAGTACATAAAAAGCTCATAAAATTTGACAAGAAATAGATAACCTGTTAGATGAATATGCAAAGGATATTGAATCAGTAAGAAGTTGTGTTTGACTGTTAGTGACAGACCCACCTATACCAGTTTAAAGATTTGAGGATTTGTTTGATTTTGTAATATGTTCAGAGGGTGGACATTGCTGGCACTGGTTCAGGACTGAGATGTCTTCATTTGCTTGGCTTTTCTTTAATAGTTAAAAATGGCTGCTAGAGCTTTAGACAAGATGTGCACATTCTTGACCTTAGGAAGGAGACAGCAGGAAAAGGAAAAAGTAGGTTTTGCTATTTTTCATGCTATCCCCAAAATGATTAGAAACAAACAAAATTACCTATTGTATCAGATAGGATGCTCTTCAGTCCAAACAACAGAAGACTCAAAAGAAGATTTAAAAAATGAAGAAAATTCTTTTCACACAAATCCTTGGGTGTGAAGGTTTCAGTACTAATTCAGTGACTCCGTGTCATCAAATATCCAAAGTATTTCCATTTTTTTGGCTTTGTCTTCCGTAGAGTATTTGCTTTTTGTTTCTAGTCTGTTACTCCCTGGTTACAATATGGTACATCTGCACATTTCTCTTATCTACCCCACAATGATCAAAGGCTGGAAAAGGCAACTCCTCTGTCTTTCATAAAAAAAAGCATGGCCAAGGAGATTGGTGTTGTTACGACTGAGTGATTGACTTGGATCAGAGTCTTAGCTGGTAGGCCAGTGCTGAAAGTTGGTGACAGTTCTGAGACTTTAATTCCACTAGTGCTTAGGGCAACCTCGGTGGGGCCTGTGATGTCTAGAGCCTCCCACACGAGGCACCTTTCAGGATAAATGGAAACACTTAACAGGTGCCATATAAGAAACGTAGCCTATATGAGTCTAGTTATTAAAAAGGATGGGAGGCAATGGCTAAGGGTAATTCACCTTTGCCCCTGGGGCTAGATAGAAGACCAAGGAACACTCTGGTTCTATTAACATGGAAAAGGGAAGGCAACTGAATGTTTGCCACAACTATAAAAGATCTAGATTCAGATAGAATTAAAATGCTAATCAGTATCTCCAGAGACAAGACAATAGAACTACTGCTTTACCCTAGTGAAGGAAAAGAACTTTACCTAGAGCTTTATACCCAACAGAACTGCTTCAGGGTGGCTCACTAGGAAGCAGACACTGAGATGATTTGCATACAGTTTTAAGAGAGATAAACACCTCTGGAGAAAAGGAAGGAAACAGGATTAAGCAAAGGGGAAAGTTGGGCTGCAGAAACATCCTGGAAAAGGATTCTGTTGACCCCAAGGGGAGCTCTGAGGTAGGATGGTCTTCAGGCTTGTCCCACATTATTGTGAGGTAGATGGATCCACGGAGAAGACATAGCTACTGTTGGAGGTGCACAGGAAGCAGAGAGAGAGGTAACTGAGTCTTTTCCTTCTTTCCATTCTTCAATCTTCTGCCAGAGCCTCCCATTGGCTGAACCTCCCAGAAGCCAGAGGGCAAGTGAGCCTGGGAAACCTAGTTCTCTGGGAACTAGGTGGGGACTGATTTGAGAGCAAATCACCATAGAACAATATAGTCTGCTTGGAAGGTGATATATTTTTTAACTTTTTTTTATTATTTAGAAATGTATACTTTCTAGGCATCTTGTTCATTTATTCATTTATTCAGTGAAAATATATTGAGCTCTTAATACAAATTAGACATCAGTCAGCACTGGGCATGTAATAATCCAAGAAAACATGTTATAAACATATATGTACTAAAAATCATTAAATTATTTAAAACAAATATTATTAGAGGTTTTATTAGACTTTAAAACACCTTTAAGGACTTAAAGTATAATTGATCTACAACATATTAATTTTAGGTATACAACATAAAATGATTGGATATTTGTATACATTGCAAAACTATCACCACAATACATCCAGTTAACATCCATCACCATACATGGTTACAAAATACATTTTCTCTTGGGATGAGAACCTTTAAGATCTATTCTCTTATGCAATAAGGTATCATTAACTGTAGCCACTATGCCTTGCATTACATCCCCAGGATTTATTTATTTTGTAACCGGACATTTATACCTTTTGACATTCTTCACCCATTTTGTCCACCACTGATACTTCACCTCTGATAACCACCAATCTGCCAATCTGTTCCCTGTGTCTATAAGCTTTTTTTTTTTTTATTCTACAAACAAATGAGATCATACAATATTTGTCTTTTTCTGTCTGACTTATATAACCTAGCATAATGCACATAAGGTCCATCCATATTGTTGCAATTGGCAAGATTTATTTTTTATGGCCAAATAATACTACATTATGTATATGCAGCATATTTTCTTTACCCATTCATCCACTGATGGATAGTTTTAGGTTGTTGCCATATCTTGTCCATCGTAACCATGCTGCAATGAAAATGTGGGTGCCTATCTCTTTTTGTGTTAGTATTTTTGTTGAAGTAAATACCCAGCAGTGGAATTACTGGATTGTATGGCAACTCTATTTTCAGTTTTTTGAAGAACCTCCATACTGTTTTCCACAGTGATTGCACCAATTTAATTTGCTACCAACAGTGCACCAAAGTTTCCTTTTCTCTATATCTTCACCAACACTTGCTATTTATTGTCTTTTTGAAAATAACTACTCTAACAGGTGCCAGCTGATAGCTCATTGTGGTTTTTATTTGCACAAATGATGATTAATGATATTAAGCACCTTTTCATGTTGCTCCTAGCATCTGTATGTCTTCTCTTTGGGAAAAAGTCTATTCAGAATAACTAACTAACTAACTAAAAGAAAATGTCTTTTCAGATCCTCTTCCCATTAGTTAGTCTGATTGGGTGTTTTTGCTATTGAGTTTTAAGAGTTCTTTATATATTGTGGATATTAACGCCTTATCAGATATATCAATGATTTCACCCCATTTGGTAGGTTACCTTTTCATTTTGTTGATGGTTTTCTTCAGTAAGTAGATGTTTTTAGTTTGATGTAGTCCCACTTGTTAATTTTTGGTTTTGGTGTCAAATCCAAAAAAAAAAAAAAAAAATCAATGCCAGACCAGTGTCAAGAAGCCTATGTTTTCTTCTAGGATATTTATGGTTTCAGATCTTATATTAAAATCTTTAATCTATTTTGAGTTAATTTTTGTGTATGGTGTAAAGTGGTGGTCCAGTTTCTTTTTTCTCTTTTCTTTTCTTTTTTCTTTTTCTTTTTTTTTTTTGCGTGTAGCTGTTCAGTTTTCCAAACACTGTTTATTAAAGAGACTGTAATTTCACTGTCATATATTCTTGGCTCCTCTGTGGTAAATTAATTGTCCATATATGCATGGATTTATATCTGGGCTATCTATTTTTTCCCATTGATTTATGTGTCTGGTTTTGTTGCCAACACCATACTAAAGTTTCCATTACTATAATCTTATAGTTTGAAGTCATAGACCATGATGCCTCCAGCTTTGTTCTTCTTTCTCAAGACTGCTTTGGCTGTTCAGGGGTCTTTTGTGGTTCTATACTAATTTTAGGACAGTTGGTCTATTTCTATAAAAAATTATAATTTTGATAGGGGTTGCATTGAAACTGTAGATCCCATAGGGGAAGTATGGAAATCTTCAAAGCATTAATTCTTCTAATCCATGAGCACAGAATTGTCTTTCCACTTATTTGTGTAATCATCATCTTCTTTTCAATGTCTTCTAGTTTTCAGTGCACAGGTCTTTCACTTTCTTGATTAAATTTACCCCTAGGTATTTTATTCTTTTTGATGCAATTGTAAATGGGATTATTTTCTTCATTTCTCTTTCTGATATTTTGTTATTAGTGTATAGTAATGCAACATATTTTTGTCAGTTGATTTTGTATCCTGTGGCATGTGGGTGGTTCAGTCAGTTAAGCAGCTGACTCTTGATTTCAGCTCAGTTCATGATCTCATGGTTTGTGAGTTCGAGCCCCACATCAGGCTCTGAGCTGACAGTGTAGAGCCTGCTTGAGATTCTCTCTCTGTTCCTCTCCTGCTTGAGATTCTCTCTCTGTTCCTCTCCTGCTTGTGCTCTCTCTCTCTTTCTCTCTCTCTCAAAATAAACAAATAAAACTTAAAAATAATTGATTTTGTATCCTGCAACTTTACTGAATTTGTCAATTAGTTCTAATAGCTTTTTGGTGGAATCTTGAAGGTTTTCTTTATAATATCATGTCATCTGCAAATAGTGATGGTTTTACTTCTTCCTTTTCATTTGGATGCTTTAAAATTTCTTTTTCTTGTTTGATTGCTGTGGCTAGGACTTCCAGTACTGTGTTGAATAAAAGTGGTAAAAGTGGGAATTCTTGTCTTGTTTCTAATCTTAGAGGAAAAGCTTTCACCTTTTCACTATTGAGTATGATGTTAGTTGTGGGCTTGTTATAAATGGCCTTTATTATCTTGAGGTATGTTTCCTCCATACCCACTTTGTTGAGAGGTTTTGTCATAAAAGGATATTGAATTTTGTCAAATACTTTTTCTGCATGAAAGTTGAGATGATCATACGATTTTTATCCATCATTTTGTTAATGTGGGGTATCACATTGACTTGTGGATGTTGAATCACCTGGCATGCATGTAATAAACCCACCTGATCATCGTGTATGGTCCCTTTAATATTAAATTCATTTTGGTAACATATTTTGTTGAGATTTTGGCATCTATGTTCATCAGGGATATTGGCCTATAATTAACATTTTTGTGGTGTTCTTGTCTGATTTTGCTATAAAGGTAGTGCTGGCCTTATGAAATGAATTTGAAATGTTCCTTCTTCTGTTTTTTGGAAGGATTTGAGAAAGATTGGTATTCATTCTTCTTGAATGTTTGTTAAACCATCTGGTCCTAGACTTTTATTTGTTGGGAGGTTAAGGAGTTTTTGGGTTTTTGTTTGTTTGTTTGTTTGTTTGTTTTCCTTATGGAAAAAGAGAAGCTGTAGAGCAAAAGAAAGGGAGCTGGGTGTTCTAGGTTCAAAGGATGCAGTGAGTATAGAGGAGACCACATTGAGGTGGTATTTGAGCAAAGAATTGAGGTGAGGGAGTTGACTAAATAATTTTCTGGGGGAATATTATATTCCAAAGAGAAAAGAGCTAGAGCAAATGCACAAGGTGAGATGACACCTGCCTTCTCATATGAGAGGAACAGTGAGAAGAGTTGCTGGAGAACAGTGAATGAATGTGAGTGGCCAGTGATGTGGCCAAAGAGGAATGAGGGCCAGGTCATTCTAGCATTTATGAAGTATGACTTTTGCTGTGAGTAAAATCAGGGCCATTGCATTGTTTAATCAGAGAAGGGATATTTGAATATACGACTTACATGGAGGCTTTTTCAAAGGTGTGGATTTAAAGCATACCATTTACAGACTCTGAAAAAAAAATACTAGAGGCTATAATTCAGCAAGAAGAAAAATTAGTTCAGGAGGAAGGGGGGAGATACAATGGGGAGTAAAATCTAGAGCTAAATTAGTGCTAATTGACAAAGCGTTTTAAAAGAATTATCTGGAATTAGAATTCCAGATGATTACAATATGGAGGTAGGAAAGCAGGTGGTGGGGAGAGTAGAGAGGTATAAAAGCACATTATACTTCTTGACCAGTCTTGGTAGGGGGAGATATAGAGAAGGAACTTTTAGAAAAAAAATGTATTTGATTTAAAGCTTAAAATTAAAGGGTAAAACTTAAACAGTAAATTATTTTTTAAAATATGGAATATATAACTTTCTAACAAGTAGAAGAAAAAACTGGAATTTAGGAGACTTAAGTCAACAAAAGGCAAAAAAAAAAAAAAAAGGTATCTGAGAGAACTAAAAACCTCTATCTATACCAAACTGTACATAAATACTTATGGCAGCATTATTCGTAGTAGCCAAAAGATGGAAATGATCCTAATGTCCCTTGACACATGAATGGATAAACAAAATATGGTATTTCTAGTCACTGGAATATTATTCAGCCATAGCATGGAATAAAATGCTTGTATGTGTTTTGTATGGATGAACCATAAAAATTATAAGTGAAAGAAGGCAGTCACAAAAGACCACATATTACATGATTCCATTTATGAAATGTTCAAAATACACAAATCTGTAGATACATAAAGCAGACTAGAGATTGCTTGTAGGAAGGAACGTGGAGATGATATGAAAGGGATAGCTAAAGGGTAGAAATACAGAGAGAAACTAACAAATCCATAATAATTACAGAATGATTAATTTCGCTATGAGTTGGGTATGGTGAGTTCCTCTTCATCTTTCATAGAGCCTGGCACATTAGTAGACATTTTGCTAATTCATTTATCAAATGTTGATGGGTATTGGTGACCCAACAGTGAATGCGATGAACCCTCACAGGGCCCTGGATAGCTGCAGTCATTTGGGAAGTGTTCACTACTAACAAACGAGGAGAAACATGTTAAGTCAGAATGGACCTTCAATGCACAGGGTGTGCATTGAGCAGAAAGAAAACCAGGCTTCCATTTTAATTATGTATTTAGTGCTGGAAAAATAAGATGAATTATCCTTATTATCTTTAGAAATGCTGCAGTATACTTCCTATCTTTCATTTCACATTATTTGAAATATAGACATCCTCTCAATTACTTGCAAAATGTTTAAAAACAAGAGCTGCAATGTAATCAGTAGAGGAACAAAGCCAATGAAGATTTTTCCAAGTTTGATTAGAAGTGTAATTGGCCAAGATTGTGTGTGTGTGTGTGTGTGTGTGTGTGTGTGTGTGTGGTATATATGATGTGTGTATGGTATACATGATATATATATTTTTTCTTTACTGCATTGATTTTTGTTTTTCTAGCTTTAATGTCACATTGTTGACATATAACTTTTGTAAGTTTAAAGTGTACAATGTGAGTAGTACTTTTGGAGTCCTCAGCAAGCTGAGTTTTACACCTGGGTTTTGTCACTGTTCCACGGACAAGAGTTTTCATAGTTCATCAGTACTGTGCTACTTCTCAGCTGTTTGATCTCAGGAGCTCACATTTCGTAATTCTGGCGGTTCTACCAAATCCACCTGAGACCTTCCCTGGCAATTTTAGATTCCCAACCAGGAAACAGCATACTCTTATAAGGCCTCTGGAACCTCCTGCTCAGAGATGTTTACAACATTGACAGTTGGGACTTAAGATGTCTTTGTTGGCCAGGCTTTGCAGAAGACAATATGAAAAATCTTCAGTCGCTAAAAGGAAGAGAAGAATGACCACCAATGACAAAATGCAGCTGCAGAAAGAAGCAACATCCAGAGCTGGCTTCATGCTCAGGAGAGAATGCTATGCCTTCTCCTCATGGTTTTGGCAGTAGGGCATATAACCCTTTTCTTCCAACTTCTTATTTTCCCAAAGAGAGCTACTTAAAGGAGGGTGAAGACATGATAAGCATTAAAAAATTATGGCAGAGTGTGGCTGATTATCCAAAAAGGAATGAAGAGAACCGTGAGTGATACTAATCGACTCAGTAAGGTGATGTCAGCAGCAGGGACACTTGGAAAGTAGGATTTTCCAGCACTTTTATCAAGTAGTTCAGAAAGAATGTGATTGAAAGAGGCCTTCAGATTGTGTTATTATTTCCATCAACAAAGAACAGAGGGAATACACAACAGTCATGGGTCATTAATGTTAGGATCACAGCCTTGTGTAAATGATACACCTTTCTGCTGAGGTAGGGGGGGATGTCTTATGTGAGCACTCTAGGAAGTTAAAGTTGATAGGTCCCTATTTTGCATTCTTGTTGAACAGTCTAGTGTGAAACTTTCCTTTTGCACCATAATTATGCTTCATGAGTCTATCAAAATACATCATCATATGCCATTGGAAGATGGTCTGATGCTAGTAGCTAAATAATACAGATTTTTTTTTCTCTAAAGGGGAGCAACAGGAACATGCGGGAATTGCTCTGTGGGCTGGGGATCTGGTGGATGAATTCTTGGCTCAGGAGTAACTTAGCAGCTATGTTGTGCCTTCAAGACTTCAGCACCTTCTCTTCCTGTTGACTGAGGGAAAGCATTTGTACAGGAATGAGTTGAACCTGCTCATTGACTACCTGTATACCAGGAAAGGGTAAATGGAAGGCTTTGAGATGCTGAGTCTTTGACTAGCAGTGATCATTCCTCATTTCAAGGCAGAAATGCCCACATTGTGGGCAAGACACCTTCACTTATTCCAACCCTTGGAAAGTGATACTTCTCAGGCCCTCATTTCCCCCTCCTGCTAAGTCTCCATTGTTAGGGGACAGACCAGTAGAGGCTCTCCTTTCACCAACAGGATTGGTCAACCCCAAAGGTATATTTCCTCCTCCCCTGTTCCCAGCAGCCTCTCCAGGAGACCTGTTCCTTTGGGATGCCCCCATCCCAAGTGTGCCAAGTGTCCATTATTTGGGGAGAAATCAAACCTTCTAGCACTACCGCCTATTCTTCAGTCAGTGCTGCACAAGCAGTCAGCTTAACCCACTTATTTGCTGAACTAAGGAAGGCTCCACTGAGCCGGGAGAACTAGGTGGCTGCTGCCCAGATGGTGGGTGGCTTCACCTTCCCTCAAAGATCAAAAACCCTATGTGATCTGCTTCACTGGTGTCCAGGCAGTGGTACCAACATGCTTCCCTTCTGTCTGATACTTGGTTCTGTGGAAATGTTTTTCATGTTTGCAGTCTCTTTGTGCCAAATTAGAGATTTGTAGAAGATTATTGTTGTAGATACTGGATCTTAAGGTTATTCGATTATATACATATTAAAATACAATAAAAACTTTTAGCTTTTACATTCCTGGTTGCCACTTTTATTTTTATTTTTTTAATGTTTTATTTATTTCTAGGAGAGAGAGAGAGAGAGACAGTGTGAGCAGGGGACGGTCAGAGAGAGAGGGAGTCACAGACTGAAACAGTCTCCAGGCTCTGAGCTGGCAGTCAGCACAGAGCCCGACACGGGGCTCAAACCCACGAACCGTGAGATCATGACCCAAGTGAAAGTCAGACGCTTAACCGACTAAGCCACCCAGACACCCCCTGGTTGCCACTTTTAAAGATGTTTTATTTTGAAATAATTTTAGATATACAGAAAATTCCCAAAGATTCAATTATTATATCAGACCCTCCCTTCTTTTAATTAAAATATAACATCTTAAGTATTCAGTTTACTAGTTTTAAAAATTGTACACATCCAGGTAACCAGCACCCAAAATAAGGTATAGGTATTTCCATCACTTCAGAACATTCCAAGCACTCCCCTATCTCTCCTCAGCCCTTTATGACTTCTGTCACCTTAGCTTTGTCTGTTCTTATAGTTTATGTAGATGGAATCATGTAGACTTATTGTGGTGACCATTTTGAAATGTATGCAAATACTTAATCATTGTGTTGTACACCTGAAAGAAGTGTAATGTTTGTTACATCTTAACAATTATACCTCAACAACAAAAAAGAAATTTAAAATAATTTTTATAGACATGCAAAAAATAAAGTGTACAATGTGATGATTTGATACACATATTTATTGTCAAATGGCTATAAGTTTGGTATATTTGATTTCTGCTTTGCAATGTGAATTCAGGTGTCTGTAGGCTTAGTCCTTACTCTGCCTCTGATTTACTTTATGTGACTTTGCAAAGGTGATTTAATTACTCCTGGGTGCTGAAGTTTGTATCAGCTTCAAATACCTTTCATATCAAGTTGGAATCACTTCATAAAGAGAAAATGCAAGAGAACACTTTAAATGAAAACAAGTTAATTACTTTTTTTTTTTTATTACCTTTAGCCCAGAGTTTATAATGTGACCATGAACAGTCTCATCTTTCTTTAGGGAGCCTTTTATAATGTGACCTAGCCAATCTCATCTTTCTTTAGGGAGTCTGCCAAGTACTCATACAGTTATTTGTGTCCACATTGGGTTTGGGGTCTTTCTGTTCTCCTATTTATGGGAAGACTCTCAGCATAACCTATTGGGGACAACTGAGCACTTGCCATGTCTGTTCCATCTGATTCCACCTCTCTGGCCTTGGCTGTCTGGACATTGAGTAAACTGTTGGATCCAAGGGAGGTCCAACTATCTACTAGTCAATGACTTAAGTGGCTTGATTTGATAGCATCAGTACAGCCAATCAGATTCCATTTTGGGAAATGTAGAGGAAGCCAAAAGAGACTGAGGTGGACAGTAGAAGAATGAAAGAGTGAGAAAATGCTGTCAGGCTGAAAGGGGACCAGGACAAATCCCCGGCAAGGTAGAGTAGGAGTCAGGAGAAAAGGAGGAGTTCAAGGGGAACAAGCTAGAGTCATTCACCAAAAAGAACCAGTTTGTTTGATGAAAAGTCGTGTGTGTGTGTGTGTGTGTGTGTGTGAGAGAGAGAGAGAGAGAGAGAGAGAGAGAGACTGAGAGAATATCACAATTGGTAACTCCACTGCTCCCTAAGTGGCAGACCAAATTGACCAAATGTATTGACTGTGCTGACAGATGTCTTCCAGCATATCTGGAGTGGGAAGAAGTCCCTCTCTCTTTTACACTCCTCTGGCAGGTCAACCAGGACTTCCACGAAAAGAACCCTCCCAAACATATTGGATGTGTTAAGTTTGGGCATTAGCAGTAACCTTCTTAAAAGAGAGAAACCCCAGAGCAAAGGGTTCTATACAATGAGATGATGCTGGTGGTACAGCCTGTTGTGCTTTCTGATTTTTAATGCCATTGTATGGCTTCCCTTAGATCCCTCCTAATCCATTCCATTTTAAACATTACCAATGCCACAGATAAAAACCACATTAATGCTAATAAAAGAATCCTTAATTTTTGATACAAATAAGAATGAGTTTGGTGATGCACACATCACGGTCATGGCACTGGGCATTGCAAAGTCAAACCCATAGAGCACAAAGCAGGGCAGCTACATGTTGTAGATACAGGTGGTTGGGCAGAGTCTGAAATCTGCTTCTTGATTTTTGGATGCCTCTCCATATGTCTCTGAATTGGGTGTTAGGGAAATGGTGTGTGCATTTGCAATGGGATGAATAACTTTTGGGAGCAAGGAAACACATGCAGTAATGTTGGAGCTCCTTCAGATTGTGCAGTATAATGCTGACGAGTTCCATCTGTGTTTGATGACCGTCTACTGTGCTTCCCAACCCACTTGGGACCAGACACTGTGCTACAGAGATGAATCTAAGGCATTCACAGGCTAGAGGAGACTCAGTCAATTAATTGTTTTATTCTTGGTGGTATGTGTCTTTGCATCCCTAAAACAAGAAGTACAGAAGTGCCTGCTTTTTCCCAATTAAAAATTTTAGTGTAAATAGATAATGTTTTGTCCAACATGACAAAGTATCATCCAACACATTCTTTTTACCTGGTGCTGGGTTGGAAGTCTCCACAGTGGAATTCACCATTGTCAACCTCTGTGCAAGATGTCTAATCATAGGACATCAGAGTCTGGAGTTGAGTTGTTGTGCCCCCTCTACCTGGTCTCATCATTGTAGGGAAGATGCAGAGTTTAGAGGACATGTTTGTGAAGGGTAGAAGACAAGTTCTCCATGATACATGGACTTTTATCACAGAGGCCAGGGTTACTTCTCTAGGGATTCAGAATTAATTTATTCATCAAATATGAGTGAGTCTTACATGTCAGGTACAGTTCTAGGACTTGCTTTATACCAGTGAACAAAATGGACAAGGTGTGCATCCTCATGGAACTTTCCTATGGGGAGACAGCAAACACTAAATAGCTAAATACTGAGTGTGACATGAGGGCACAACATATGCCTCATCTGCTGAGAACAAAGACCGCTGGCATCCTTAGCTCTTTGCTCTGAGGGACTGACATCCACACTGGGGACTCCTAAGAAGATCAGTCCAGTAGGCTATGTCTATAGCTAAAGGGGTCTTCTCAAAAAAGAGAGTTGGTGAGGCTCCCAGGCTTTGTCTGGGTTATTTCCAGGGGAAACAATCTCCCCACACTGCCCCCCCTTTCAATCTGAACCTGGACCAAGACAGGTAGACCTGCATCCCATTGCTCTCCAGGGAGCAGCTGGTTATATAAAGGGTATGGTCTCTGTGAGTTAGGGGCTCCTTCTCTCCCAGACTACAGAGCTCTCCAAAGGTGTCATGAACTCCAGCATGGGTGTGAAGCATTGAAAAAAAAAAAAAACCACCCAAACTTGTATTCAGACTGAAGCTATGGGGATCATAGCTTAATCACTTCTCCACTGCAGCCTTGTGAAGATTTGTATCCTTTGTTTTTCCCATTCAGGTCAGGTCCTCATTTCTGTCTCTCTAGAGTAGGCTAATAGCTTCCCAGATGGCCTTTCAACCTCTCAAATTTGTTCTCCTTCACATCATCCTCTGCAGAGCCAGGAAGGTTGCTTACTCTAAATTGAGTTTCCAGAAAACATCAAGTTCTTTCCTGTTTCTGGGTCTCTGCATAAGCTTTTCCTTTGGTTGGATGCTTTCCCCACACTCACTCCCCTCTTCCATCTGCCACTTTGGGGAATGCCTTTCATCCTTCAAAGCATACTTCCATCCTGTCTCCTCTGTGAAACTTCCCTGACTCACCTGCAACCTCAATGTGGTCTCATCAGGGCTGGTTCTTAATCATAGCACCTGCCACCCACATTATGGAGGTTTGGTTACAACCATCTCCTTTATGGCACTGAGCTCCTTAGCTCATTCTCATCTTTTAAGAGCAAAATGGGCCAAGCACAGAATATTGTTTCCATTTAGGTTCCCCCTGGAATAGCCCTGTGACTTGGAATAGAGTTTAAGTATTTTATCTTGGAAGTGAGACCAGGAGGCACTAGGTAGGTACCTGGAGAAGTGAGAAAAGAGAGGAGGGAGTCATCAAGCCAGTGATCACTGTGAGTACCTGGAGCTTAATTCTGCTGGGAAACTTGCAGCATAGTACATAATACTGTGATGGCTGATTTTATGAGTTATCTGAGTAGGCCACTATACCCAGATATTTGATCAAACATTATTCAGGATGTTTCTGTCAAGGTGTTTTTTTAGATTGACATTTAAATCAGCAGACTGAGTAAAGCAGATTTCCCCTCCATAATGATGAGGGCCTGAATAGAAAGAGACTGACCTCCTCCAAACAAAAGAAATTCTTCCAGCAGTCTGCCTTTGGACTTGGGCTATAACATCAACTTTTTTGGGTCCAGTCTGCCAGCCTACACTACAGATTTTGGACTTACCAGTCTATACAATTATGTGACCCAATTCCTTAAAATCTCTGTCTCTCTTTCTCTATATATTTATATACACATACATACACCTTATTTGTTGTTTTCTGGAGAATCCTATCACAAACACACACCTCAAAGTTGCCCTGCTGTCATTGGGCATTAATTTCCTAGTGTATACAGCTTGCTGCACACATGGACAGAGGGGCTCTGGTGGCCAAAGGATGACCTTATGCAAAGGTTTTCAGGTTCTGGAAGAGAGAAGTCTGGGCTATCAACTTGGAAAGCTGCCTACAGAGTGTGGGTGGGCACTGATTGGGTGGAGATCTTCTAAAGAGACACTTCTCCATTGTCTCATAGGAAGCCATGGTATAATTCTATGGCATGACTATTAAACACTGAGCAAGGCACCCAACCTCTCTTCCTTACAACTTTCCTATCCCACTTCTAAAGTAGAAAGTACAGTAGCTCACAGATAGGGCTGGAGAAGCAATGATATAATTTATGCAAAATTGCTGTATAGTATTTAGTATATACAGCACACTCCATAAATGATAGCTGCTATTATCAGCTATTAGGGCTTCTGACATCTTCTTTCAGATTGTGGTCTCCAAAGTCAGATGTTGGAACACTGAGTACTATTGCTCTCTATTTTTCATCATTCCTACCAGTGATAATGGAAACACAGACACAAGGCAAGATTGCCCGTAGCACAAATAGAATCACTGAGGAGCCCTGTCCTTAAATTTGGGCAGCTCTTCTGTCAGTTAAAGGGATTCCCATCAACTCCGTCTTTTCCAACTGCCTTCAGTCTTCCTGTTTCTATGACCAATAAATGTAAATGAAAGGTCATATACTCTTTGTTGAAAAAAGATGACTATGTGACTGGTGAAAAGAAACAGACTTGGGAGGTGAAAATAAATTGGAGAGAGTGATATGACCAGCATTTGCATCAGGGTTATATGAGCTGGAAGCCTGAAAGCTTCTGTGCTTGCAACTGTGTGCGACTGCCAGGCAGGAGAGCATTCGATTCCCTTATGCAGGTTCCCTTCTAGAAAGTGTAAAAATCTCAGCACCCACAACATGGTAAATGATTGGAGTATGGCATCAGCATTTCAAAAGGTGAACTGCTGGACCCTAAAGATGTTTTAAAGCTGCCTTTTGAAAAAGAGAAAACAGCATTTATTGTTCCAGAAAATTGGGAGCCATCATTTCATTTGCCCCCCTCCCCACCAATGCTCAGGTGTGAGTTATGACATAGCTGTATTACGTGTCTCTTCTTTTGGAACTGACCTGGTTTGTCCTCAGTTGGGAGTGTGACAAGATCCACAGGGTGAGGCTAACTGAGCAATAATACGATTGGCTCTGGATGGATGTTTGTTGACAGGTGTGGTAAAGGAGGCTCACTTGAGGGGAATCCCTTCTTTCCTTGAGACAACTTAGGAGTTTGTGCAAATGGAGGCCAGGCAGGTAGAGCCCTTGGTAGTACTCACAACATGATTAGACCCCACAGGCAAGTTGTCATCGCTGATATCAAATGAGAACTATAAAAAAAAGTAAAACTCAAGTTTACACACCTGTGTAGAAAAATAACAAATCGTTTAGTTTTGTTTTTTTAATTTTGAAGGAGAAATAAATTCCAAGATATTATGGACTTTTAGAAATTGCCATTTGGGACTTCACTACAGATAAAGACAATTTGGCTGAAAATTAATGCTCTTGAGGGAAACATTGATTTTCATCCTACATATTTTAGATAATTTGGTTTATAGCATGCTCTGTGTTTAGTATGCAATAATTTAAGTAGTAATAACATAAATTGTCCACCCCACTGACAATGTTCAGTTTTGACAGTGCTCAGAGTTGCTGCTCACACCATTTTGAATTTCTTAAATGCCTCCAAATATATTAGAAAACATCATGACTTTTCATCTATAGAAAAATCAGAGTGCCAAGCAAGTACTTCATGACTTCTCTGAATTACAGATTGCCTTCTGATTTCAGCCATGTGTGCAGTGAATCCCCACTCTCTACAGCATAATTACTAAAAGCCAGTCAACTTGTTTTGTGTTATTCTAATTCAGCCCAAAGAGAATTTAAGCCAAATGTTGAAAATTACAAAGGGGAAGATCACCTGTGTATTGGTTACCACTTATATGATCTGATTATGGAAAATGGAGAGAAAAAAGGTTGGTAATTAATCACACCAGCAGCCCCCTGGGTGGGTAGTCGCATTTCCATTTTATGATGAGATCTTTCACTTCTTTGTTTAATTTTATTCCAAGTAGCTTTTAATTTCGGATGCAATTGTAAATGGGATTGATTCCTTAATGTCTCTTTCTGCTGCTTCATTATTGGTTTATAGAAATGCAACCGATTTCTATACATTGATTTTTGCACCCTGTGACTTTACTGAATTCACATATTAGTTGTGACAGTTTTTTGGTGGAGTCTTTAGGGTTTTCTATGAATAGTATCATGGCATCTACAAATAGGGAAAGTTTGACTCTTTCGTTACTGATTTGGATGCCTTTTATTTCTTTTTGTTGTCTTATTGATGTGGTTAGGACTTCTAGCACTATATTGAATAAAAGTGATGAGAGTGGACATCTTGTTCCTGACCTCAGAGGAAAAACAGTTTTTAGGAAAATGTTAGCCGTGGGTTGTTCATAGATGTCCTTTATTATGTCAAGGTATGTTCCCTCTATACCTATTTTGTTTAGGGGTTTTATCATAAATGAACATTGTGCTTTGTGAAATGCTTTTTCTGCATCTATTGAAATGATCAGATGGTTCTTATTCTTTCTCTTATTGCTGTGAGGTACCAGATTGCTTTGCAAATATTAAAGCACTCTTACAACCCAGTAATAAAATACACTTTGATAATGATGAACAATTTTTTGGGATGTATTGTTGAGTTCAGTTTTCTTTTATTCTATTGGGAATTTTTGCATCTATGTTCCTCAGGGATATTAGCCAATAATTCTCTTTTTTAGTGGTGCCTTTATCTGGCTTTAGTATCAGAATAATATTGGCTTTATAGAATGAATTTGAAAATTTTCCTTCCTTTTTCATTTTTTGGAAGGCAGCTATGCTCACCACTATACTACCAACGCTTCTTTTTTATTTTTTGGAATAGTTTCAGAATAGATATTAACTCTTCTTTATTTGTTTGGGACCATTCACCTGTGAAGCCACCTGGCCCTGGACTTTGGTTTGTTGAGAGATTTTTGATTACTGACTTAATTTTTTTTGTTGGTTGTCAATCTGTTCAGATTTTCTATTTCCTCCTGTTTCAGTTTTGAGAGCTTATTTGTTTCTAGGAATTTATCCATTTCTTGTAGGTTGGCATTTAGTTTTTCATAATATTCTCTTATAATTGTATTTCTGTGGTGTTAGTTGTTATTTCTCCTCTCTCATTTGTGATTTTACTTATTTGAATCCTTTCTCTTTTTTCTTGATAAGTCTGGCTAGAGGTTTATCAGTTTTATTGATATTTTTCAAAAAACCAGTTCTTAGCTTTTTGATCTGTTCGTCCGTCCTTCCTTCCTTCCTTCCTTCCTTCCTTCCTTCCTTCCTTCCTCCTCTCCCTCCCTCCCTCCCTCCTCTCTCTCTCTCTCTCTCTCTCTCTCTTTTAGTTTCTATATCATTTACTTCTGCTCTAAGCTTTATTATTTCCTCTACTGTTTTAGGTTTTTGTTTGTCATTCTCTCTCTAGCTCCTTTAGGTACATAGTTAGGTTATTTATTTGAGATTTTTCTTACTTCTTGTGGTACGTCTGTTATAAACTGCCCTCTTAGAATCACTTCTACTATATCACAAATGTTTTGGACTATTGTGTTTTTATTTTCATTTATTTCTATGTACTTTTAAATTTCTTCCTTGATTTCCTGGTTGGTCCACTCATTGTTTAATAGCATGTTTTTCAATTTCCATGTATTTGTGGTCTTTCCAGGTTTTTTTCTTGTGATTGACTTCTAGTTTCATAGTGATGTGGTCAGAAAATATGCATGGTATGATTCTGATCTTCTTAAATTTGCTGAGGTTTGTTTGTGGGCTAATATGTGATCTATTCTGGAGAATGTTCCATGTGTACTTGAAAAGAATGTGTATTCTGCTGTTTTAGGATGGAATGTTCTGCATGTATCTGTTAAATTCATCTGGCCCAGTGTATCATTCAAAGTCATTGCTTTCTTGCAGATTTTCTGTTTAGATGATCTGTTTATTGATGTAAGTGGAATGATAAAGTCCCCTACTAGTGTCTCTACCTTCTTTCTCTTTCTCCCTTTCTGTCATTCTCCTTCATCTCATAGATATGTTTTAGGTATGCAAAATCTTTCACTCATGTAGGAAACAAATGTTTGTTGATTGGATAAATGAAGTTAAATAAATTTGAGTCTGAGTTTCCTTTTTAGCTGGACTGATAGATCTGAGATGGATTTTAACATTCTGATGTTTGCTTTTTTTGGAAACACTTTGATTTCAAGATTTATTTATTTATGAATATATTTGTGTGTGTGTGTGTTTCATTTTATTTAAATCCAAGTTACTTAACATATAGTGTAATAGTAGTTTGAGGAGTAGAATTAATGCCTATCACCCATTTAGCCTATCCCAGCCAACACCCCTCCAGCAACCCGCAGTTTGTTCTGTCTTTAAGTGTCTCCATGGTTTGCCTCCCTCTCTGTTTTTATCTTTTTTCTTGCCTTCCCCTATTTCATCTGGTTTGTTTCCTAAATTCCACATATGAATTAAATCATATAATATTTGTTTTTCTCTGAATGACTTATTTTGCCTAGCATTATACATTCTAGTTCTATCCACATTGTTTCAAATGGCAAGATCTCATTCTATTTGATTGCTGAGTAATATTCCATTGTATAAATATACCACATATTCTTTATTCATTCATCAGTCAATGGACATTTGGGCACTTTCCAAAATTTGGCTATTGTTGATAGTGCTGCTATAAACATTGGAGTATATGTGCTCCTTTGAATCAGCATTTTTGTATCCTTTGGATAAATACCGAGTAGCAGTTGCTGGGTCGGAGGGTGGTTCTATTTTTAGCATTTTGACTAATCTCTGCATTGTTCTCCAATGTGATTGTACCAGTTTGTATTCCCACCAATAGTACAAAAGTGTTCTCCTTTCTCCACATCCTTGCCAACATCTATTATTTCCTGAGTTGTTAATTTTAGCCATTCTGACAGGTGTGAGGTGGTATCTCAATGTGATTCTGACATATATTTCCCTGATGATGAGTGATCTTGAGCATCTTTTCATGTGTCTGTTAGCCATCTGGATGCCTTCTTTGGAAAAGTGTCTGTTCATGTTTTTTGCTCACTTCCTTATTGCATTATTTGTTTTTTAGGGTGATGTTGAATTTGATAAGTTCCTTAAAGCTTTTGGATACTAACCCTTTATCCAATATGTCATTAGCGAATATTTTCTCTCATTCCATTGGTTGCCTTTTAGTTTTGCTGATTGTCTCCTTCACTGTACAGAAGCTTTTTGTTTTGATGAGGTCCTAATAGTTCATTTTTACTTTTGTTTCCCTTGCCTCTGGAGACATGTCTAATAAGAAGATTTTTCAGCTGGCACCTGTGTCGCTCAGTCGGTTAAGCAACTGACTTTGGCTCAGGTCATGATCTCATGGTCCATGGGTTCGAGCCCCACGTCGGGCTCTGTGCTGATGGCTAGCTCAGAGCATAGAGCCTGTTTCAGATTCTGTGTCTCCTTCTCTCTCTGCCCCTCCCCAGCTCATGCTCTGTGTCTCTCTGTCTCAAAAATAAATAAACATTAAAAAACTTTTTTTTTTTTAAAAAAGAGGTTTTTGCAGCCAAGGTCAAGGAGGTTGTTGCTTGTTTTCTCCTTTAGGATTTGGATGGTTTCCTGTCTTGTGTTTAGGTCTTTCATACGCTTTGAAGTTATTTTTTGTGTATGGTGTAAGAAAGTGGTCCAGGTTCATTCTTCTGTATGTCACTGTCCAGTTTTCCCAACACCATTTGCTGGAGAGTCTGTCTTTTTTCCATTGGGTATTCTTTCCTGCTTTGTTGAAGATTAGTTGGCCATACATTTGTGGGTCCATTTCTGGGTTCTCTATTCTTTTCCAGTGATCTATGTGTCTGTTTTTGGGCCAGTATCATACTGTCTTGATTATAGCTTTGTAATATAGCTTAAAGTCCAAAATTGTGATGCCTCCAGCTTTGGTTTTCTTTTTCAGGATTGCTTTGGCTATTCGGGGTCTTTTCTGGTCCCATAGCTCTATGAAGAATGCTCTATGAAGAATGCTGGTTTAGTTTGAGAGGAATTGCGTTGAATGTGTAGATTGCTTTGGGTAGCATTGACATTTTAACAATATTTGTTCTTCCAATCCAGAAGCATGGACTATTTTTCCATTTATTTGTGTCTTCTTCAATTTCCTTCATAAACTTTCTTCTTAGAGTTTATTTTTAAATTTTGTTTTATTTTTTATTAAAAAAAATTTTTTATTTATTGTTGAGAGACAGAGAGAGACAGAGCATAAGTGATGGAGAGCCAGAAATAGAGGGAGGTACAAAATCAGAAGCAGGTTCCATGCTCTGAGCTGTCAGCACAGGGCCTGACATGGGGCTCAAACCCATCATGACCTGAGCCCAAGTCAGATGCTTAACTCACTGACCACCCAGGCATCCCTCTTTCATAAGCTTCCTATAGTTTTCAGTGTATAGATCTTTTACCTCTTTGGTTAGGTTTATTCCTAGGTATTTTATGATGTTTGATGTGATTACAATGGGATCAATTCCTTGATTTCTCTTTCTGCTACTCCTTAGTGGTGTATGGAAATGCAATCGACTTCTGTACATTGATTTTATATCCTGCGACTTTGCTGAATTTATGTATCAATTCTAGCAGTTTTGGGGGGAGTCTTTCAGGTTTTCCATATAGAGTAATGTCATCTGTGAAGAATGAAAGTTTGACTTCTTCCTTGCCGATTAGGATGCCTTTTATTTCATTTTGTTGTCTGATTGCTGAGGCTACGACTTCCAGTACTATGTTGAACAACAATGGTGAGAGTGGGTACCCATGTCATGTTCCTGACCTTAGGGGGAAAGCTCTTAGTTTTTCCCTCTTGAGGGTGATATTGGCTGTGGGCTTTTCATATATGGCTTTTGTGATGTTGAGGTATGTTCCTTCCATCCCTACTTTCTTGCGGGCTTTTATCAAGAAAGGATGCTGTATTTTGTCAAATGTTTTTTCTGAATCTATTGATAAAATCATATGGTTCTTTTTTTTTTTAACTTTTTTTTAAAATATTTTTTATTTATTTCTAGGAGAGAGATAGAGACAACGTGAGCAGGGGAGGGTCAGAGAGAGAGAGGGAGTCACAGACTGAAACAGGCTCCAGGCTCTGAGCTGGCAGTCAGCACAGAGCCTGACCCGGGGCTCGAACCCACAAACTGCGAGATCATGACCTAAGTGAAAGTCGGACGCTTAACCGACTGAGCCACCCAGGCGCCCCTAAAATCATATGGTTCTTATCCTTTCTTTTATTAATATGATATATCATGTTGATTAGTTTGCAGATATTGAACCAGCACTACAACCCAGGAATAAATTCCACTTGATTGTGGTAAATAATTCTTTTAATATATTGTTGGATTTGATTTGCTAGTATCTTGTTGAGAATCTTTGCATTCATGTTCATCAGGGAAATCGTTCTGTAATTTTCTTTTTTAGTGGGGTCTTTTTTTGGTTTTGGAACCAAGGCAATGCTGGTCTCGTAGAATGAGTTTGTAAGTTTTCCTTCCATTTCTATTTTTGGAACAGTTCCAAAAGAATAAGTATTAGCTTTTCTTTAAATGTTTGGTAGAATTTCTCTGGGAAGCCATCTGGCCCCAGACTCGTTTGATTACTGACTCAATTTGTTTACTAGTTATGGCCTGTTCAAATTTTCTATTTTTTCCTATTTCAGTTTTGAAGTTGATATGTTTCTAGGACTTTGTCCATATCACCCATACTGCTGAAATTATTGGCATATAATTGCTTATAATATTATCTTATTATTATTTGTATTACTGTGGTGTTGGTTTTGATCTCTCTGCTTTCATTTGTAATTTTATTTATTTGTTCATTTCCTTTTTCTTTTTGATCAATATGACTAGGAGTTTATCAATTTTGTTAATTCTTTCAAAGAACCAGTTCCTGGTTTCATTGATCTGTTCTACTATTTTTAAAATTTTTGATATCATTAATTTCTGCTTTAATATTTATTATTTCTCTTCTTCTGCTGGCTTTGGGCTTTATTTTCTTTTCTTTTTCCTGTACTGTTTGGTAAAGTTAGGTTGCGTGTTTGAGACATTTCTTCTTTAGAAAGGCCTGGATTGGTATATACTTCTCTCTTAGGACCACCTTTGCTGCATCCCTAAGGGTTTGGACTGTCATGTTTTCATTTTCATTGGCTTCTATGTACTCTTTAATTTCCTCTTTAATTTCTTCTTAACCCATGAAGAAGAAATTCATTTTTTAGTGGGATGTTCTTTAATCTCCAAGCATTTGTGGTCTTTCCAATTTTTTCTTGTGATTGAGTTGAAGTTTCATAGCATTGTGATCTGATAATATGCATGGTATGATCTCTTGTGTTCTCAATCTTTTTGTACTTGTTGAGGGCTTTTTTTGTGACCCAGTATGTGATCTATTCTGGAGAACGTTCCGTGTGCACTTGAGAAGAATGTGTATTCTGCTGCTTTAGGATGAAATGTTCTAAATATATCGTGTTAAGTCCATCTGGTCCACTGTGTCATTCAAAGCCATTTTTTTCCTTGTTGATTTTCTGCTTAGATGATCTGCCTAATGCTATAAGTGGGGTGTTAGATTCCCCTACTATTATTGCATTATATCAATGAGTTCCTTTATGTTTGTTGTTAATAGATTTATATATTTGGATGCTTTCATGTCGGGATCATAAATATTTATAATTGTTAGATCTATTTGGTGGATAGATCCCTTAATTATGATATAATACCCTTCTTCATGTCTTGTTACAGTCTTCGTTTTAAAATCTAGTTTGTCTAATATAAGTATGGCTACTCTGGGTTTCTTTTGACATTTATTAGCATGATAAATGGTTCTCCATCCATTTACTTTCAGTCTGCAGATGTCTTTAGTCCAAAATGAGTCTGCTGTAGACAGAATATAGATGGGTCTTGTGTTTTTTTTTTTTAATCCATTCTGATATCCTATGTGTTTGGTTTTTTTTAATCCATTCTGATATCCTATGTGTTTTGTTTGGAGCATTTAGTCCATTTACATTCAGCGTAATTATTAAAAGATATGAATTTAGTGCCATTGTGTTCCCTGTAGAGTTGGTGTTTATGGTGATATTTTCTAGTTCTTTCTAGTCTTTGTTGCTTTTAGCCTTGTTTTGTTTTGCTCCCCTCTCAGACAGTCCCCCTTAAAATTTCTTGCAGTGCTGGTTTAGTGGTCATGAACTCCTTTAGTTTTTGTTTCTCTGGGAAACTCTTTATCTCTCATTCTATTCTGAATGACAGCCTTGCTGGCTAAAAATTCTTGGTGACATATTTTTCCAATTCTGAACATTGAATACATCCTGTCACTCTTTTATGGCCTGCCAGGTTTCTGTGGACAGATCTGCTGTGAACTTGATCTGTCTTCCCCTGTAAGTTAAATGCTTTTTTTCTCTTGCTGCTTTCAGGATTCTTTCCTTGTCTGTGTATTTTGTGAATTTGACTATGATATGCTTTGTGATGATTGTTTTTTGTTGAAGTAATGGGAGTTCTGTGTGCTTGTTGCATTTTGATCTCCGTGTCCTTCCCCAGATTAGGAAAGTTTTCAGGTATTATTTGCTCACATAAACCTTCTCCTTTTTTTCTCTTTCTCTTCTGGGATTCCTACAATTTGAATGTTATTCCTTTTTAATAAGTCACTGAGTTCTCAAAATCCTGTATCATGATCTTTTGCCTTTGTTTTCCTCTTTTTATCTGCTTTATTATTTTCTATAATTTTATCTGCTATCTCACTGATTCACTTCTGTGCTGCATCCATCCCTGCTGTCTTTGCATCCATTCAAGATTGCATCTTGATTATAACATTTTTAATTTCAGCCTGACTAGATTTTAGTTCTTTTATCTTCACAGAAAGCGATTCTCTGGTGTCTTCTCTGCTTTCTCAACCCCAGCTAGTATTCTTATAATCATGTTTCTAAATTCTAGCTCAGACATCTTACTTATATCTGTGTTGATTAAATCCCTAGCTGTCATTTCATCTTATTGTTTCTATTGTGGTGAATTCCTCAGTCTTGTCACTTTGGAGGAAGAAAAAATAATAAAATTAAAAACTAAAATTAAAAAAATTAAAAACAAGCCAAAACACATCAAATGAAGGAAGCTAGATCCTAGGTGTGTTTTGGTGTGCTTGTTGAGAGAAGCCTGATAGAAAAGAAAAAAAAGAAAGGAAAAAAGTTTAAAAATTAAAAAAATTTTAATAATTAAATAGAATAATATAAAGTAAAAAATAAACTAGAATAAAAAAAATAATTTGATCTTTCTGTACCCAAGAAAGAAAACAACATAAGCAAAAGCAGAAGTAAAGAAGATCAACAAACAGGGGCGCCTGGGTGGCTTAGTCGGTTAAGCGTCCGACTTTCGCTTAGGTCATGATCTCGCGGTTCGTGGGTTCAAGCCCCGCATCGGGCTCTGTGCTGACTCCCGGCTCAGAGCCTGGAGCCTGTTTCAGTCTGTGACTCCCTCTCTCTCTGGCCCTCCCCTGCTCATGCTGTCTCTCTCTCTCTCTCTCTCCTAGAAATAAATAAAACATTAAAAAAAAAAAAAGAAGAAGATCAACAAACAAACAGAATGAAACCTGAATGAAGTTATATCCAGTTTCTCCTAGAACTGAAACTTTGCAGCTCACTATACCCTGTAGACTAAGCAGGTGCAAGGCATTTGTGCTGGTCTTCTGGGGGATGTGCCTGGAGGCTGCAGGTGAGCAGGGCTTGGTATAATGGCTCCATTCCTCACTCGATGGTGCTAATTAACTCACTGGAGTCCATCAGTGTGTGCATGTGTGCGTACCTGCACATCCACTAGAGATGAAAATGGCTTCACCTAACTATCTAGCTCTGGTGTTGGAATTTCGCGCCCTCACAGACTTGTGATCAGGCACCCCTCCTTTGTTTCAGGCTTTTGTCTGCTCCCTGCCTTTACCCTCTCTGTGTCCAAGCTGTCTGCCTGCCGGGTGGCACTTCCCTATGGACTTTAATCTCACATTGGGCTGTTTCAAACCCCACGCTTCAGAGATCCCCATGGCTCAGACCCACTCTGATTCTCTGGGGAAGATCTTGCTGAGCAATGGGCAAAAGTTTATAGTAAATCACAACACACAGCTGGTACCAGGCTTTGCTGCCCTCTGGCATCTTTGTTCCAATATCAGTAAACGTGGTGGGTCTCCAGTTTCCATCAGGACTTTTGCTTGTGGGAAGACTGTATGGTCTCTGCCAAATACAGTCCAAGCAAGGGAACTGCCTCTCCCTGTGTGGCACATGGGCCCCTCAGACCTTTCTGCTGCTTTCTGGGAATTCGCCCTACTTCCTTGCCAGAGTACAGCCAGGCTCTGAGCTCTGAACTTCAGATTCTGCACACTATTGTTTATAGAATCCTGGAGGTATTGAAACCGTCTCCTTTCTCCTCATCAATGGTTTTGAGGAACAGATCTCTTGTCCAGTCCCCTGTAAGTGTTTTCACTCTTTCTTTTCTCCTACTTTCAGGGCAGAGTGTTTTTCTTGTGTGATCCCCATGTGCCACATTCTCCCCCTTTCTCTTTCTCTGTCTTCTCCAAAAAATGGCTCCCTACCTCCTGCAGTTCTGCAGCTTTTCTCTCCTCCAATTAACCTCTCTGCACCATGTACCTACGATATTCTCTGGCTCAAGTTATGCATATTGTTGTATTAATCCTCAGATCAATTTCCTAGGTCTTCAAAATGGTTTGATGCAAGATAGCTGTGTTTCAGGGAGGAGATAAGCTCAGGGTCCCTATAATACTTTGCCATCTTAACTCTATCCTCCATCTTCTCACTTTTAATCTTCAGGTGTCTTTAGGTCTAAAATTGGTCTCTTGTGGGCAGCAAATAAATGGGTCATTTTTTAAAAAATCCATTCTGTCACCCTATGTCTTTTGATTGGAGTATTTTGTCCATTTACATTCAAAGTAACTACTGATTGATGTGTATTTATTATCATTTTATTACTTGTTTTGTGATTGTTTATGAAGGTTTTCTCTGATCCTTTCTTGAGTTTCTCTGTTTCATGTTTTGTTGACACTGAAACTATTAATGAAAACTATTAAGACACAGCTGATTTTCTTAATACACAAAAATCATTTTTGATTACTATTAGGTTTGTATATTATATCTTCTTCATATAGGAGTACATTAATTTGATGATCATTTAAGTTTGAATTCATTATTTTATCTCTTCCCCAAGTTTTAGATATATGTTATCATATTTCCATCCTTTTTTGTGAGTTTCTTGACTGATTTTTAAATAAATATTTAGTTTTATACTGCTTTTGTGTTTATAAAGTTTTTATGTTTTGTCTTGTGTTTATAAAGGTTGTGTTTCCTACCTCTATAAGTAGGCATATATTTATGAACAAAAGGTTTATAAAAAAGTTTTATAAGTTTTACTGCTTTTGTGTTTCCTGCCTCTATACTATCACTTTTGGTTTCTCCTCTCCACTCAAAGAGTCCCTTTTAATATTTCTTGCAGGGCTGGCTTAGTGGTCATGAGCTCCTTTTGTTTGTCTGGGAAACTCTTTGTCCTTCTATTTTGAATGATAGCCTTACTGGATAGAGTATTCTTGTTTGCAGAAATTTTTCCCATTCACCACCTTGACTATATCATGCCACTCCCTTTATATCATGCCACTCCCTTCTGGCTTGCAAAGTTTCTGTTGAAAAAAATCTCCTGCTAGTCTTATGGATTTTCCCTTGTAAGTTAATGACTTTTTTTGTCTTGCTGCTTTTAAGATTTTTCTTTATCATTATATTTTGCAAGTTAATTACAATATGTCTCAGTGTGAGTCTGCTTTTGTTGATTTTGTCGGGGGTTTTCTGTTCCTCGTGGATCTGGATATCTGTTTCAATCCCCAGATTAGGGCAATTTTCAGCTATTATTTCTTCAAATAAATTTGCTTCCCCCTTTTTTCTCTCTTCTTCTTTTTTATGATCTCTATAATATGAATGTTATTACGTTAGATGGAATCATAAGTCTATTCTCATTTTGCATAATTATTTTCTCTCTTTTTTTGTTCAGCTTGAATACTTTCCATTACTCAGTTGTCTAGGTCAATAATTTGCTCCTCTGTTTCTTCTACCCTGCTGCTCATTCTATCAAGTGTGTTTCTCATTTTGTTTATTGTGCCCTTTATCTCTGCAATGTTATTCCTTATCTGTGTATTAAGGGTCTCACTCATGTCTTCCACTCTTCTCAAGTCCAGTGGGTATCCTTTTGATCATTGCTTTAAATTCTCTATCAAGCATGTTTCTTATATTTGTTTTGCTTAGATCTCTGGTTGTGGCCTTGTCCTGTACTTTCATTTGGGATAAATTTCTGTCTCCTCATTCAGTCTGCCTTGCTGTGTCTGTTTCTGTGTGTTAAAGTCAGCTGTGACTTCAGCTCTTGAAAGTAGTGACTTTATGAAGAAGAACTCCTGAAGCATCCTGTTTTACAGTGTCCGCTGTTTACTAGAAGGCGCACCAGGAGAGTATTCTATGTGTGTTGCTTACACCCTGCTGTTGTGTCTGAGTCACTTTTCCTTTCAGTGCAGTCGTCTGCACTCTGCTGTTGTGGACTGTGCTTCCTCTCTATGGTGTTAGTGGGATCCAGGCAGGCCAGGTCTGGGGGGGGTGGGGGGGCATGCCCACTGGGGAATTTGGGAGGAGGGCTGTGGTATTAGTAAATTTTGTGTCGGGCCACAAGTCCTCTGTAATGTTCTTCCAAGCACTGTGGCAGCTGGGGGCTGTGTGACAGTGCTGCTGGGGAGTGAGACTGGCAGCTGCAGGGCTGGACCTGGTGTGCAATAGTACCTGGGGGTGTGCAGCTGGGTGTGGTGTGCTGGCTGGGCCCTGAGCTGCATTTGAGCCTGGCACAGTGGTTCTGCAAGGTGCACCTTGTTGGGCCCATGTGCAGCTTTAACAAAATTTGCCTTAAGCCTAGGGCTGAGGAGACTAGTCCTTAGCAGAACTCATGGGTGTGGTACACTACTAGCGGGTTAGGTAGAAAATTCCTGTGCAGTCCCACATCTCACAGGTGCTCTGTATTTATGCTGGGCGATGGGGGAGGAAAGTGGCACCTGCCATGTCCCTTGTTTTCAGAGAAGTACCCCAATACGCTCCAAATTCAGTAGAAACAGTTTTGTCTCCCATTTTCCCCTGACATTGTGTAAATTGCCATTTTTTTTTTACAAATAGTTTATTGTCAAATTAGTTTCCACATAACACCCAGTGCTCATCCCCACAAGTGTCCTCCTCCATGCCCATCCCTCCTCCCCCCACATCCATCAGTCCTCAGTTTTTGTCAGCATTCAAGAGTCTCTCATGGTTTGCCTCTCTCCCTTTCCCCCACCATTTCTGCCCTTCTTCTCCCCCTTGGTCCTCTGTTAAGTTCCTCCTAATCCTGTAAATTGCCATTTTTATGGTGCCTCCCCACATAGGCTGCTGCCTCTCTAAAGATAGTGGGCTCAGCCATTATTCACCCTTCCTACTCACACAGTGCTGAGTGAGCAGACTTTTAAGGGTCCAGACTCCAAGTACCACGTTATATGAACTCAGGGAATTCACCCTTCTGGTTTTGAAAGCCAAATATTATGTAGATTGGTCTTCCCTGGGGGAGCCACCTAGCAAAAAAGCCCATTCCTCTGCCCTTCCGAGGTGTACAGCTCCTTCCCTTCTGTGGGCAGTCTCCCTCTGCCTTTCCAACTTTCCCAACTTTTCAGATGAAGATTCTTCTCTACGTTTAGTTGTGGAGTTTATTCTGTTAGTCTTCATATTGCTCTCTAGCTTGTTGACTTGGATGTGGAGAATATCTAGTTGAAAATGTGGGATGGGGTCAGCTCTGGGTCCTGCCTCTCCACCATCTTTCCAAGGTCCTCTAAACTTTCCTCTTAAAAACTGCTCTTGTCGCATCCCAAGGATTTTGAACTCTTGTGTTTCCATTTTCATTTGTCTCCAGGGACCTTTTGATTTTCTCTTTGATTTCTTCATTGACCCATTGGTAGTTTAGTGGCATTGTTTAACCTCATGTTTATATTTTTTCCAGGTTCTTTTTCTTGTGATTAATCAATAGTTTAATACTATTGTGGCTTAACGAAAAAGGTTGTATATGATTTCAGTTTTCTTAAATTTATAGACACCTGTTTTGTGACCCAACATGTGATCTATCCTGGAGAATGTTCCATGTGCACTTGAAAAGAATGTGTATTCTGTTGTTTTAGGATAGAATGTTCTATATGTATCAATTAAGTCCATTTGGTCTAATGTGCTGTTCAAAGCCATGGTTTCTTTATTGATTTTCTGTCTGGGTGATTTATCCATTAAAGTAAGTGGGGTGTTAAAGTCCCTAATTATTATATTACTGCCAATTTCTTACTTTAGTTCTATTAATATTTGCTTTATACATTTAGATGCTTCAGTATTGGGTGCATAGATATTTACAATTGTTATATCCTCTAATTGGATTGATTCTTTGATCATTATGTAATTCCCTTATTTGTCTCTTGTTATAGGTCTTTGTTTTACAGTCTATTATGTCTAATATTAGTATTGCTATCCCAGACTATTGTTGTTGTTTCCATTTGAATGGAATATCATTTTCCATCCCTTCATCTTCTATCTGTATGTGTCTTCAGGTATGAAGTGAATTTCTTGTAGGCAGCATCTTGTGTTTTTATCCATTCTATTACCCTACATCTCTTGATTAGAGCATTTAGTCCATTTACATTTAAAGTAGCTATTGAGAGAGGAGTCAATATGGCAGAGAAGAAGGGGGACCTGAAGTTCTCTCATCCCTCAAACACAGCAGTATTGAGTCCAGAAGACTTAGAATTCCAGGAATCCAGGCTACAGAGTGAAGGAAAAAAAAAAACACCTCCAGGGGCCCACAGGACAATTTGGTGGGCCATAGGTACATGACTGTGAATTGGGAGATATAAAACGGGCTGCATAGGCATGGAGGGGAGGGATCTCGTTCTATGGAGAGACAAAAGAAGGAAAAGAGAGAACAAATTATTAACACCATCCAAGGCCGCAGGAATTTCTCCAGACTATGACCTCCCACTCTGTACATGTGCCTAGGGGGGGTGGGGGTGGGGGCGGGAGGGAGGGAGAGGCATCCCTGTGGTCAGTAGTGAGCTCAGAGGTTCAATTGGAGACACCAGTCACCTCCCTTAAGTGCTGTGGAAAGAAAGTATATAGCCACTCTAAGGACAAAAGACCCTTCTTCTGTGGCTTCTTCCACCACTCCCCCCACTTTTAAAATTTGTCCCGGGGTTACTTCAATGAACAAATCAAAGTATATCTGGTGGAAAGTTCAAACCACCACTATGAACAGGAAGAGAAAGCAACCAAAGTCACAATAGAGACTGCACAACACACTCCAAAAACACCTCCTGAAGGACCAGGAGCTGGACAGTGTTTGACCCCTTTTTAATATAGTAGTACTCGCAGGTCAGGACACATAACAAGTTATTAAAACATGTTTTAAAACTAGACAAAATGAAAAAATGGAAGGAAGAATTCTCCTCAAAAGAAATTCTAGAAAGAAATGACATCCAGAGAATTGCTCAAAACAGATATAAGCAATATATCTGGAAAAGAATTTAGAATAATAGTCATAAGATTAATAGCTGGACTTGACAAAAGCATAGAAGACAGCAGAGAATCTATTGCTGCAGAGATCAAGGAACTAAGAAATAGTGAAGACAAATTAAGAAATGCTGTACTTAGGTACAAAATAAACTAGATGCAGTGACAGCAAGTATGGGAGGAAGCAAAGGGAAGAATAAGTGAAATTGAAGATAAAATTTTAGAAAATGAAGCCAAGAAAAAGAGAGAAGAAAATACTAGACCACGAGGGGAGAATTACAGACCTAAGTGATTCAATGAAACGTAATAATATCTGTATCATCGGAATTCCAGAAGAAGAAGAAGACGACGACGATGACGATGGAGGAGAAGGAGGAGAAAAAGGAGAGAGAGAGAAGGGGGGGAAGAAGGTTTATTTGAACAAATTATAGCTGAGAACTTCTCTAATCTGGGAAGGAAGCAGACATCCAAGTCCAGGAGGCAGAGAACTCCCTTCAGACGTAACAGGAATAGGCCTTCTCCATGGCATATCATAGTGAAGCTTGTAAAATACAAAGATAAAGAGAGAGTTCTGAAAGCAGTCGGGACAAACAGGCCTTAACTTACAAAGGTAGACACACAAGGGTAGTAACAGACCTGTCCACTAAAACTTGGCAGGCAGGCAGGGAGTGTCAGGAAATATTCAATGTGCCAAATAGGAAAAATATGCAGCCAAGAATCCTTTATCCAGCAAAGCTGTCATTCAGAATAGAAGGAGAGATAAAGGCCTTCCCAGACAAACAAAAACGGAAGGAGTTCATGACCACTAAATCAGCCCTCCAAGAGATCCTAAGAGGGACTCTGTGAATGGACTTCTGCAAAGACTACAAAGGACCAGACAAATCACCACAAGCATGAAACCTACCGGTAACACAATGACACTAAATCCATATCTTTCAATAATAATGGTGAATGTAAGTGGACTAAATGCTAAAAGATATAGGATATCAGAATAGTTAAAAATCAAGATCCATCTATATGCTGTCTACAAGAGACTCATTTTAGACTTGAATACACCTTCAGATTGAAAGAGGGGATATAGAACTATCATGCTACTGGAAGTAAACGAAAGTTGGAGTAGCCATACACGTATCAGACTAACTAGATTTTAAACTAAAGCCTATAACAAGAGATGAAGGAAATTATATCATAATTAGGAAGGGATCTATCCATCAAGAAGAGCTAACAATTATAAATGTTTATGCCCTCAATTTAGGACACCCAAATATATAAATCAATTAATCACAAACATAAGCAATCTTATGAATAAGAACGTGGTAATTGCAAGGGACTTTAATACTCCACTTACAGCAATGGATAGATCATCTAGGAAGAAAATCAGTAAGGAAATAATGGCCCTGAATGATACCTGGACCAGCTGGACTTGACATATATATTCAGAACTATTCATCCAAAAGCAGCAGACTACACTTTCTTCTCAGCTGCACATAGAACACTCTGCAAAATAGATCACATACTGGGTCACATAACAGTCCTCAATGAATATAAAAGAATTGATATCATATCATGCATATTTTCAGATCATAACGCTATGAAACTTGAAATCAACCACAAGAAAAATTTGGAAACCCTCCAAATGCATGGAGGTTAAAGAACATCCTACTAAAGAATGAATAGGTCAACAAGGCAATTAAAGAAGAAATTTTAAAATATATGAAAGCAAATGAAAATGAAAACATGACAGTCCAAACCCTCTGGGATGCAGCAAAGGCTGCCCTAAGAGGAAAATACATTGCAATGTAGGCCTATCTTAAGAAACAAGAAAAATTCCAAATCCAAAATCTAACCTCACATCTAAAGGAACTAGAAACAGGACAGTATGGAAACCCCAAATCCAGCAGAAGAGGAATAATAAAGATTAGAGCAGAAATAAACAATATAGAATCCAAAAAACCAAACCAGAACAAAACAGTAGAATAGATCAATGAATCTAAGAGTTGGTTTTTTGAAAGAATAACAAAAACTGATAACCCCCATCCAGACTTCTCAAAAAGAGAGAACCCAACTAGATAAAATCAAGAATGAAAGAGGAGAGATCACAACCAACACCACAGAAATACAAACAACTTTCATAGAATACTATGAAAAATTATATGCCAACAAACTGGACAACCTAGAAAAAATGGACAAATTCCTAGACACCCACACACTACCAAAACTCAAACAGGAAGAAATAGAAAATTTGAATAGACCCATAACCAGCAAAGATATGGAATCAGTTATCAAAAATCTCCCAACAAATAAGAGTCCTGGGCCAGATGGCTTCCCAGGAGAATTCTACCAGATATTTAAAGCAGAGTTAGTACCTATGTTCTCAAGCTGTTCCAAAAGAAAAAAAGAAATAGGAAAGCTTCTGAACTCATTCTATGAAGCCTGCATTATCTTGATTCCCAAACCAGACAGAGACCCCAACAAAACAGGAGAATTACAGGCCAATATCCCTGAGGAACATGGATGTAAAAATTCTCAACAAGATACTAGCAAATTAAATTAAACAACATATTAAAAGAATCATTCACCATAATCAATTGGGATTCATCCCTGGGGCTGCAGGTCTGGTTCAGTATTTGTAAATCAATCAATGTGATAAATCACATTAATAGGAGAAAGGATAAGAATCATAGGATCCTGTCAATAGATACAGGAAAAGCATTAGACAAAATAAGGAATCTTTCTTAATAAAAACCCTCCAGAAAGTCAGGAAAGAAGGAACATACCTTAACATCATAAAAGCCATATATGAAAAGCCCATAGCTAATGTCACCCTCAATAGGGAAACACTTTGAGCTTTCCCCCTGAGATCAGGAACATCCTGTCTTCAACCACTGTACCTCTGTTTGTGTTGGTGTGTGAGAGGTGTGCCTTCTCCTGGGATTGGGGCCTTAAGGAGCCCTGCGGCTTCTGCCTACAGCCAAGGAACTATAAAGTGATGGTGGGCAGGAATACTGGCCACCCCCTCAAACTTTCCCTCTGTCCCTTTCTTTCTCAAGTTTGATTGAGGTGTAATTGGGATAAATAAACCACAAAAGTGAAAGAAAAAAAATCTTAGACCATGCTAACAGCTCTTTCCAGCAACAAGACCGTGATTTTCCTTTTTGTATATAACCTTCACATGTTTTTCTCCCTTTTCAGTAGATTTCAACTTAAATATCTCCTCAGAAAGGCCTTCTCTGACCATTGTGTTTCTTACGGCACTATGATGTTGATTTCATTCATTGTGCTTATTGCCATTTGGATCATTTTTCTTTTCCTGACTTTTTATCTTCTTTCCAACTAGATTGCAAGTTCCTTGGGAGCTGGAAACTTTCTTGTTTTGCTCTCTGTTGTATTCTGGTATATGGCACTCTGCCCAGCACATAGTTCCAGCTAAATGAATGAGTAAATCTATGAATTAATGGCCAAGTTGGAACGAACACAATGGTTTGCTATCTCTCACTGTAACACACCTTCTAAAGCTTTTTCTGCCTTACTCCTTACCAGGTAAAAGCATTGCCAGCAACATGCAGTTCTCCAAAATTTAGTGACTTGAAACAGTACAAGCTTATTATCCTACAGTTGTGAAGGTCAGGAGTCCAAAATGAATGCTCCTGGGCTAAAACCTATGTGTCAGCAGGACTGTAGGACTGTTACTTTCTCAGGCCTCTAGGGAAGAATCCTTTTTATTGCCTTTTCCAAATTCTAGAGGCAGCCTGCATTCCTTGCTCATGGTCTTTCCCATCTTAAGTCAGCAATGTCTGGTCAAGTCTTTCACATCAATCACTGACACTTTGTCTTTTGCCTCCCTCTTCTGTGTTTAGGGACTCTTGTGATTACATTAGTTCAGGATCATTGACCTATTTTAAGGGCAGCTTTAATTTCACTTGCTAACTGTATTCTTCTTTGCCACATAACATAACATAATAACACATTCACAGGTTCTGTGGTTTAGAATGTAGACCCATTGGTAGGCCACTCTTCTGCCTGTCATGCCATTAGACCCTAACTTCCATAAGGAAAGTGACTCTTCTATTCATAGCTGGATCCCCAGTGTTTGACATCTAGTATAACTCAATAAATTAAAAGAAACTTAACTAATATAACCCATGGACAGAATCAGTGTCTAGCCCATGGTGGATACATTTACCTTTACACACTCCACCCAACAAAGTCAGTATGTTCAAGGCTTTGCTTTTTTTTTTTTTTTTTACAAATAGTTTATTGTCAAATTAGTTTCCACATAACACCCAGTGCTCATCCCCACAAGTGCCCTCCTCCATGCCCACCCCTCCTCCCCCCACATCCACCAGTCCTCAGTTTTTGTCAGCATTCAAGAGTCTCTCATGGTTTGCCTCTCCCCTTTCCCCCACCATTTCCACCCTTCTTCTCCCCCTTGGTCCTCTGTTAAGTTCCTCCTAATCCTCCTATACGTGCACACATATGATATTTGTCCTTCTCTGCCTGACTTATTTCGCTCAGCATAACACCCTCAAGGTCCATCCATGTTGCTACACATGGCCAGATTTCATTGTTTCTCATTGCCATGTAGTATTCCATGGTATAGATAAACCACATCTTCTTGATCCATTCATCTGTTGATGGACACTTAGGCTCTTTTCAGGTTTTAGCTATTGTGGAGAGTGCTGCTATGAACATTGGGGTACATGTGCTCCTATGCATTAACATTTCTGTATCCTCAAGGCTTTGCTTAAAGCTACTTCTTACATGAACCAAAGTCTTCTTCCTTATTTCTAAGGGCACAATTATGTTCCTTTTTCAACATATGTGTCATTAGCCTGTTTGCTTTACTAGGTTCTGGACAGCCTGGATAGTGATGGTCTCATTCATTTGAGTTCTTCACAGCTGCTAGCATGTGGTGAGCTCTTATGTAGTTAAAAGAAAGGAGAGTAACACAAGGGAAAGATAAGAACAAGACAGTAATTGGAGAGTATGGAATTAAAAAAACCCCACCTCTCTCAGTCTTTCATTTCCTCCCATTAAGAAGAATCTCCATTGTAAAATTGTCCAGGGTGCTGGTATAGGTGAACACATTTGTGGTAAGATGCTAGAATCAGATTCTTCCTTCCTCATCCCTCTGTTGGAACATTCGGTTCTCATGAATGCCATCAGTCCCAGAACCTGCAGCCCATCTGACATATATCTCTTTGCTGAGAGTAAAAGCAGTCGTTTTTAGTTTTGATTCCATGATAGCTCTGTCTCCTGAGCTCGCCACTTATTTTGTGACCTCTCCAGAGTTTAGGTCATCCATCACTCTCCTTTGCTGCTCCATTGCCTCCATCATGTTCTTGGTTTATGGGGTGCTGCCCTTGCCTTTTGAAGGTCATTCCTGAAAGCCTACATCTTGGCTGAATAGCTTTTTCTCTCCAGAAAGTGCAGAAGGTGACTTCCTATGCACTTTAAAAAAGTGGGTGTGCTTTTATTTTTCTTTTTTCTTCAAAGATACTTTAAACTCTTTGGTCAACATTTTTCATCATTTCCTTTCAGATACCCAAGGTCAAGTGCTATTTTTAGCCATTGTTCTCCCCAATGGGGTTCTCCTCAGAGCATCCCAGCTACTGGGGCTGTACTTTTATAAGCTTCTTCAAGGGATAGTACACAGGTAGCCACATCTCATTTCTCCCCCTTTTAAGTAGGTTAAATCTTCTACAGATCATTTGCTTATTGAATATCTAGTTATTTTTAAATAATAACTTGAATAAGAATAACTGATTGGAAATATAAGAAGAAAAACACATAACTGTGATTACTTTGAGGGAGAATATTCTTTACCAAGTATTCTCTTGAGTAGAGCACTAGATATGTTTGAAAGAATTACTTTGTTAAGCCATTGGGAAGCAGGTGAAACCCTGAGGGGATAGGATGAGATAAAATGGTTAGTGAAAGAAAAGAGAAGATATTTGTGGTTGAGAGAAAGGGGAAGTGGAAATGAATGAAAGAGGGAGAAGAGGAGGGAGAGGGAGAAGGAGAGAGGGAGAGAGAAAATAACCAGCAAGGTCATTGAAGGCCATGTATTTCGAGATGGGACCTTGGCACATGATCCCTCAAATCCTTGGTGAAGCACAGAAAAACACAAAATGTTTGACATGAGTAAATGCATATAAGAACTGGGGAGTCTAGGTTGATGCAATGCAAATTTGGGACAAATTAATGCTGCCAGATTGAAGCTGTGAACATAAGAAAATGTAAACCATGGCAATTCACAGAAACCGTAGAAAGGGCAAAATTAAAACCAGAAGCAGAACTTCTCTGGTTGGTTCTAAGTCCATAAGTGAGAAATATTGTTTAAGGATGGTTTGTTACTCTTCAACGTGGAGCAAAAATTATACTATCCTTCTCTGATATCATACTTCAAGACCCAGTTCTGTCCTTACTCTACAAAAAGCCTTCTTTCCTACAGCTCATGTTCTCAGTGGTGTCTCTGTCCTCTAAAATTCTGCCTTTAGCACTTTGGTACATAGTTTAGTGCTTAAAGTTAATATCTTGCGTTATTAAAAAGAAATTAAATACAAAGCTTACAGTGGCCTTCTGGGAGTGTTATAGAAGAGACACTATGAATGGGTCAGAGGGAGGCAAAAGAGTGAAAACAACAGATAACTGTCCTTGCTGAAAGTGGCATTGGGGGAGAGCAATGGCTATGATATGATCAGTGGTGATCAGAGTCCAGTGTAATTCTTAGCATCCAAGCTGGACAATGGTGCTGTAAGGTGGTCACCAGTGGCTTGAATTTGGGGATTGTTCCTAGGCTAGTTTGTCATCCTAAGAAGGGCAGTAGTTGATTTTGATGCCAAGATTGTGAAGCCTTGGTTGATTTTTTTTTATCTCCATCTTCTCACCACTTGGCTTGAATGCAGACCTATTCGTGGAAGTGTGTGGTTGAGTAGGATAACTACAGTCTGAAGTTTCTGGCCAGAAGACTGAAAAGGAGAGATCTAAGAAATCAGAAAGTACCAGGGAGACTTCAGAGAAGGAGAGGCTCAGAAAAGCAACTGCTAATGAACAGTGCTGTTATAAATAGTTGCTTATGAGCTCCAGGGCTCTCTTCTGAGACATGAGGTGTGCATGATATCACAAACAGCATATTAAAGATTTTGAGAGCTAAAGGAATGGATAGATTACCAGGATGGAGTACATTGACAACCCTGGGTTCCAGACTGAGTGATGCACATCCATGACAGACATAATGAGAATTGCAAAGATTTTGACAACTGAACTGACATTGGAAACATAACCTTCAGGTTGAAATTTTTAGCCTAAACCCTATCAGTTCCTTTGCCAACTAAAACAAAAATATCCACACTCTCCAAAGGACCTAAACAAGATTCAGAGTAACAAAACATAATATTTAAAATGTCAGGATACAGGTGGGGGCCAAGATGGCGGAACAGTGTAGAAGTTTTTTTTGTGTCTCTTATCCCTGAAATGTAGCCAGATCAACATCAAACCATCTTGCACACCTAGAAAACTGATTTGAGGATCAACACAACAATATGCACAACTTGAATCACAGAACTCAGCAGGTATGCAGTGCAGAGAGGTGAACTGGGGAAGAGAGGAGCCGTGGAGGGCAGGGGGCTGTTTTTGCTTGTGGAGAGAGGACAGACATAGAAGGAGAGTAAAGGAAAAGCACTCCCCCTGAAGGCTGGAGAGAGAGGAAAAGTGGAGACAACCTCAAGGGACTGAACAAAAAAGGAAGAATGGAGAAAGGAGAAAGAAGGTTTAAATACCATTAAGACTCTAAACTGGGGAGCACAGAGTCTGAAACTCTGTAGAAAGAGTGAATCCCCAGGAGCAGAGAGCAAGATCCCCAAGGTCCTAGGGCCATGTGGGGAGAGGTGGTTTCCCTGCTGAGAGGACATTTGGTAGAGGCTGTGTGGCCATCCCACAAGCAAAGGTCCCAGCAGACTCTGGAGAACAGTCACATTCACTGGTATTGGAATAAGGACGTTAAGAGTGCAGCTGGTGCCAGATGTGTGTTGCGTTATTCCATAATCCCTGAAACGCTGCTGCTACACGATCATGTGAACTTTAGCTGGGGTGAGTTTGCACCCAGCCACAGTCTCTGGACATCAGGAGCAGCAAGGCCTTGTGAATGTTCCTGGGGGTGAGCTGGCACTTGGCCATTGCTAGACAAGACCCTCCCCCAGAGGGTCTGAGTGGGTCAAAGCTGCAGCCCCTCAGAAGTGCGAGAAACACAGCCCCATCTGAGATAAAACTCAGGAGGGAGGTGCCACCTGGCAGCCTTACAACTTGGTCATGGACAGTGTAGAAATGAAGAGTTGATGGAAGCCAGACATAAAAGAGGAGAATGCTGGTGAGGGAGAGCACAGAGTTCTGATACTGGAGACTGGGTAGCTGGGTAACACCATTTTCACCCCTCCCGTTCATGCGCATACACGCCTACACGCGCCACAACAATCAACCTCAGTAAGCTAAGCAGCGGCATCTAGCGGAGAATGGAGCCATTACACTAAACCCTGCCCAGCTGGGTCAACCACGCTCTTAAGGAACACTACAGGTCTCTCTGCCTGCTTAGCTTACAGACTATAAGATGATTCATAGTTTGACTTTTAGGGAAAACTGGATGTGATTTCAATCACATTTCATTCTGTTTACTAGTCCATCTATTCATTGTTTTCTTTTTCTTTTTTTATTCTTGAATACAGAAAGAGAAAAAAATTAATTTTGATTTTCAGTTTTTTATAAAAAAGATTTTTCTTTAATTTTTTTGACTATGTTTTTTACTTTTTTGTAAATTTTTAAAATTCTATTTTACTTTCATCATTTCATTTTATTCTATTTTATTGTATTTTTTAAAATTTTGAAACGTTTTCATTTTTTCCCTTTTATTTCTTATCTTTCCCCTTTTTCCTCTATTCTATCAAGCTTCTTTCAACAACCAGACCAAAACACACCTAGGATCTAGCGTCTTTTATTTGATATTTTTGTGTTGTTTTTAATTTTTTAATTTAATATTTTTACTTTATTAGTTCCTTTTCTTCCTTGAAATGACAAAATGAAGAAATTCACCCCCAAAAAAAAGAATAGGCAGAAGTGACAGCCAGGGACTTAACACAGATACAGTCCAAACTTAATTAGCAAGTGAAGGACCACAAAAACTTCACCTTGCATGGGAAAGGACAATCAATAGATGCCAATGCACAGAAACAAAAATGACCTGGGGTGCCTGGGTGGCTCAGTCGGTTAAGCGTCGGACTTTGGCTCAGGTCATGATCTTGCAGTTCATGGGTTCCAGCCCTGTGTCAGGTTCTGTGCTGACAGTTTACAGCCTGGAGCCTCCTCAGATTCTGTGTCTCCCTTGCTGTCTGTCTCTCCCCTGCTCATGCTCTATCTCTCTTAAGAATAAACAAATATTTGAAAAATTTAAAAATGAAAGAAACAAAAATGATAGAATTTTTTATCAAAGACTTCAAGTCAGCCATTATAAAAATACTCAAGCAAGGAATTGTGAACATACTTTGAAACACGTACTAAAAGTAGACTAAGCAAAGAAATAGAGTACATAAAGAAGAATTAGATGTACATTTTATAACAGAAAATTACAACAACCAAACAAGAAAACTCTCTGGATGGACTCAATAGCAGACAGAGGAAAAGGTCAATGAACTTTGCCTCAATTCTATTGATCTATGTCAATCTGAAACACAGAAAAAAGATTGGGGAAAAAAGTGAACAAAATCTCAAGAATCTGTGAAATAATAACTAAAGGTCTAACAGAAGGATCAGAAATTAATGAAATTGGGAAAGAAAAACAAAAGATACATTTGTGAAACCAAAAGCTGGTATTTCAAAAAGATTAATACAATTAATAAGCATTTAGCAGGACTGAGAAATCAAAGAAGAGAAAAGATACAAATTACCAACATTAGGAATGAATGAAAAAGTGGATATCACTACAGACTTCACAGGCTTCACAAAGAATATTGCTGCAGGAGTTTTTACCACAATACCTGGGATTTGGTGTCTTGCCTCTTTGAAGAATGAAGAGGTGGACACAAAATGAACACAGGCAAAAGTTTATTAGAGTATAAGATTAGAAAGTTAAGAATAGTAGGAAAACTCTCTTTACACGGAGGGGACATTTGAAAGTGAATGCCCACTGACAATAGACAAGGGTCCTTGTTTTATAAGGTTCTGGTTACCTCCCCCACTTCCCCTTGTTCCTTCTCAGGTTTTATCCTCATTGGCTGGATAGCTCTAGGTGCTGGGTTGTCCACTCCTGATTGACTCATTTCCATTGTATGAGGGGTGATCTATGGCCATATCATTCCTTGTGGGTCATAGGTTTTATGGTCTACTACTTATTTTTAGTTAGATTTTTTGGTCAAATTCCTGAGGGAAACTTGAGGGGGAGTATGTAGTGTCTTACATTCTTAAGAGGAACCTTTATGCCTGGGGGGGTTGGGGGAGTGGATGCTGTGATAAGACACTCCCGGCATTCTTCTAAAATATGTGTTTTTCTCCACCCAGGGACCTCAGGTCCTAGTTTCTCCTTTTCTGCCTTTTTTATCCTATTTGTTTTCCTATCATAATAATACCAACTGCTCTAAACAGTTGGAGAACTTAGATTGAATGGACCAATTCCTCAAAATCCACAAACTATCAAACCTCACTTAAGATAAAATAGAGAATGTGTACTGTCCTGTAGCTATTAAAGAAATTGAACTTGTAGTTAAAATCCTTCCAAAAAGCAAATCTTCAGACTCACATGGTTTCATGGGCAAATTCAACCAAGTACTGATTCCGAACAGCCATTCAGAAAATAAAAGAGAAGGGAATATTTCCCAACTCATTTTATGAGTCCAGCATTATCCTGATACCGAAACTAGACAAAGGTAGTATGAAAAAGTACATACCGACATTGCTCGTGAAAGCAGATGTATTAATGCTCAAGAAAATATTAGCAAATTATAAAAGGTAATAGACAAAAAGGATAATACACTATGATCAAATGGGATTAAGTTTGGGAATCCAAGCTGAGTCGATATTCAGAAATTGATCCATCTAATTCACCGCATTAGTAGTCTGAAGAAAAAACACCCCATAGGATCGAATCAATAGATACAGAAAAGATATTTGACAAATTCCAACATCCATTCTAATGAGGACAAAGGCAAGAGAATGTAGATAAAATTAAATTTCCTTACAACTTGCAGCCCACTGATAAGTATCTGAGACATGCAGAGGGTGATATTCCTCAAGGAACTCAAGGCTGCCTTAATATTGATGTTTTGCAAAAGACTAAAAGCAACCTTAACTTGACAATAGCTAGACCTCCAGGATCCTGTTAGTCTTCTTTAACACATGGAAATCCCTTTAGAGACTTCTGTTATCTCCACCCTTCTCCAACTTAAAAAGTATATAATCAATTGCTCCTCACACAGTGCAGATCCTTCTGCCCATGAGTCCTAGCCTTGTGCCATAATAAAAACACGTTTTTGCACCAAAAAGGTCTCAAGAATTCTTTCTTGACCATTCGCTCTGCAGCTCCACATCATATTCCTTATAAAAATTCTCAACAAACTAAGAATAGAAGGTATGATATTGGGATTTATAATAAAATATATATTTGGTATGTGTGTTCCTGGCAAAGCTCCTAAAACCCTTGGAATTTCCTATAAGAGCAATAAAGAGGAGTCTCTTATGTTAATGAGACAACTTTTGCAAGGCATCTGAGGATAGGGGTGGTTGTCTGAAGAACCAACAGTGTGATTAGAAGGCTGGAATTTTCAGCAGCCCTTGGGTGGCTCAGTCAGTTAAGTGTCCCACTTAGAATTCAGCTCAGGTCATGATCTCACAGTTTGAGAGTTCAAACCCTGCATCGGTCTTTGTGCTGGCAGTGTGGAGCTTGATTGGGATTCTCTTTCTCTCTCCCTCTCTCTGCCTGTTCTCAACCCTCTCCCTCTCTCCCCCCCTCTCGTGCACGCATGTGCTCTCTCTCTCAAAGCAAAGAAATAAACTTAAAAAAAGTTGGAACTTTCAGGGGAGGCTGGATGGCTTTTTCTGTTCAGTGTATGACTCTTGATTTCCTCCCAGGTCATGATCTCAAGGTTTGTGAGGTCCAGCCCCACATCCAGCCCTGTGCTGACAGTGCAGAGCCTACTTGGGATTCTCTCTCTGCCCCTCCTCACCTCATGTTTGAGCCCTCTCTTTCTCAAAATAAATAAGCTTAAACAAACAAACAAGGGAGAAGGGGTAGAGATTGAGTTCAATCATCAATGGCCAATGATTTAGTCAACATGCCTTTGTAATGATGTCTCAATAAAACCCCAAAAGGGATGGGTTCAGAGAGCTTTTGGGTTGGTGAATATTGGTGAATCTGAGAGAGTGGCTTGCCTGGAGAGGACACAGAAACTCTGTGTCCCTTTCTACCCTGCCCTATACATCTCTTTCATCTGGCTGTTCCTGAGTTAGATTCTTTTATAATAAACTGATAATCTACTAAAATGTTTCTCTGAGTTCTGAGCCACTGTAGCAAATTAACCAAATGTCAGGAGAAGTGGTTGCAACTTCCAATCTATAGCCAGTTGGTCAGAAACACAGGTGACAACCTGGTCTTGTGACTGATGTCTGAAGGGGGAAGGGGAGCAGTCTTGTAGGACTGAGCCTGTGGGATCTGATGCTATTTCCAGATAGTGTCAGAATTGCATTGAAATGTAGGATACCCGGTTGGTGCCAGAGAGTTGTTTGGTGGTATAGAAAAAACACATGCATCAGAACTGGGTGGAGAATCTCCTCAACCTGATAAAGGGCGCTTACAAAAAAAATCTACAGCTAACATACCTGCTAGTAAAAGGCAGAATAATTGCCTTCTAGTATTAGGAACAAGGCAAGGATATCCACGCACCACCACTATTCAACATGACACTGGAAGTCTTAGTTAATGCAATCAAGAAAAAAGAATCAAATAAACAAAAACAAAACTAAAAAACCACATAGATTGCGTAGGAAGAAATAAAATGATCTCCTTTCACAGACAACATGATTTTCTGTGTAGAAAATCTCAGGGAGTAATCAAAAAAATCTAGAATTAATAAGTGGGGCAAGCAAGTTTGCAGGTCAATATATGAAAACTAGTCATATTTCTGTACACTGACAGTGTACAGTGGAGATTTGATATCAAAATGATAGCAGGGACTTTAGTAAATGTAGACAAAACTGTTCTAATATTTATGGAAAATAAATCGAATAACTCACACAATTTTGAAAAAGAAGAATATAGTTGGAAAAGTTACATTACTCAATTTTAAGACTTACAGTAAGACTGATGCAGGTTTGAACTCTCAAACTGTGAGATCATGACCTGAGCTGAATTCTAGAGTGGGACACTTAACAGTATGATACTGATGAAGAGATAGACATAGCAATCAAAGAAACATAGGTTAAAGACCACAGTAATAGATTCACACAAATATGTCCAACCAATATTTTACAAGGATCCCAAGTAATTCAATGGGAAATAGGTTTTTTTTCAATAAATAGTGTTGAAAGAATTGAACATTCACAGGCAAAAAAATAAAACTTGACCTAAACCTTATACTATATATAAAAGTTAACTGAAAATAATAAAGATCTAAATGTAAAACACTAAACTATAAAACTTTTAGAATTAAGGCACCTGGGTAGCTCAGTTGGTTAAGCATCTGACTCTTTGACTTCAACTCAGGTCATGATCTCATAGTTCATGAGTCTGAAACCTTCATCGGGCTATGCACTGATAGCATGGAACCTGCTTGGGGATTCTCTCTCTCTCTCAAAATAAATAAACTTAAAAAAATGTTTTAGAATAAAACATAGGACAGAGTCTTCATGATTTAAACTTAGGTGAAGAGTTCTTAGATATGAAACTACAGCATGATGCATAAAGGAAAATATTGATAAAAATTGGGCTTCACTAACATTTTTTAAACATTTTTTAATGTTTTTTGAATTTATTTCTGAGAGAGAGAGAGAGAGAAAGCATGAGCAGGGTAAGGTCAGAGAGAGAGGGAGACAGAATCTGAAACAGGCTCCAGGCTCTGAGCTAGCTGTCAGCACAGAGCCCGATGCGGGGCTGGAACCCACAAATGGTGAAATCATGACTTGAACCTAAGTCGGACCCTTAACCAACTGAGCCACCGAGGCGCCCCTGGGCTTCACTAACATTTAAAATTTTGGCCTGTAAATAACTGTTGAAAGAGTAAAATAAAAGCTACAGGCTGGTAGAAAATATTCACAAATCATATACCTGACAGAGGAATCATACCCAAAATATATAAAGAGCTCTCAACCTCAACAGTAAAAAATTTAAAAAATTAGCAGAAGACGTGAACAGACATTTCATTGGCAATAATATACAGATGGCAAATATGCAGATGAAAAGATATTCAACACCATGAGGCATTATTAGATAAATACACTTTAAAATCATGATGAGGTATCACCACACATGTATCAGAAGGAAAACGAGTACTATAATCCTGAGTGTTATGAAAATGTGGAGCAATTGAAATTTTTTACATTGCTGGTGGGAATGTAAATCTTGAAAATGGTTTGGCTGTTTATAGTAATACAGGTTTTTAATAGTTAGCCATATACCTATTGTATGACTCAGCAGTCCCACTACTGGTTATCTAAAGAATTGAAGACCTGGGACGCCTACATGGCTCAGTCAGTTAAGTGTCTGACTTTGGCTCAGGTCATGATCTTGCAGTCTGAGTTCAAGCCCCACGTCTGGCTCTGTGCTGACAGCTCAGAGCCTGAAGACTGCTTTGGATTCTGTGTCTCCCTCTCTATCCCTCCCCTTTGGATTCTGTGTCTCCCTCTCTATCCCTCCCCCACTAGCACTCTGTCTCTCTCTCTCTCTCAAAAAATAAATAAACATGAAAACAATAAAAAAAAAGAAGACCTCTGTTCATATAAAACCTGTGCACAAATATTTGTAGCAGCTTTGTTCATAATTGCCAAAACAATTTTGTAAACAGCCCAAATATCATTTAGTTAGTAAATGGATAAATAAACTACAGTACATGCATATCATACAATGAAATACTCTGCCATCAATAAAAAGAAGCAAATTATTGATAAATACAACAACTTAGATGAGCCTAATACACCTAGTGTTGAGTGAAAAAAGGTTACATACTGATTCCAGTTATAGGATGTTCTTGAAAGGATAAACTATAAGGATTGGAAAACAAATCAATGGTTGCCAAGAATTGTAGGGGGAAGGGGTAACAATAAAGGAACAGCACAAGAAATTTTTAAATATATATTTTATATTTATATAAATATATATATTTATATATATATATAAATAATATAAAAAAATATATTTTTAAATATATACTTGTATATGGTTACTGGAATCTACATGGGTATTAAAATTCATTAAACTATACACCCCCCAAATTTTCTAAATACAGATTTTTTTGAGGATCAAAGTATATGCATATATATAGTCTTTTGAAACATACTTGGCTTTCAGAAGTGTTGTAATAATTTGCATCCCACTCAGCAGCACCTAAGAGTGCCTCTATTCCTGCTCACTCACTATCACCAGGGTTTATTGTTCTTTATCATCTTTTCCAATATAATAGGTATAAATGATGTTAGGAGAGCTCTTTAAGAGAGGGAAAGAGAGAGGGAGGGGAAGGGAGAGGGTGTGTGTGTGTGTGTGTGTGTGTGCGCGCGTGTGTCTGTGTATGTAGCAATCAATCATTCGGCACTAGTGTGTTTTGAATTGCATGTATCCATCTCAGGCCATATTGTCAAGTGCCTTTTTATACTATGAAATACCTGTACTTGTTCCTAATAGATATGGAGTAAATCTGGTCAGTATCATTCCATATTCAGGAATCAGGGAGATGATTTGATTAGATATTTTGAGCTGTGAGTGGGGAATAAAGGGTTCTACCAGGAACTCCTATACATTTGTTTTTTGTTTCTTAGGACTTGCAGAGACCTATGAAATATAACCGTGTCTCTTTGTGGATGCCACAGAATTCCATTTTAGGCCCTTGAAAACATAAGGTAAAATGAATAGAAATGTCCAGTGAAGTTAGGACTTGTTTCCAATGCAAAGGATCACACGAATTTGTGCCACAAGTAATCACGTGGGACCTCCGGGCAAAAATTTTAGGAAGGACCTTTGTAAGCTGACCTTGTCAGCTCTCCACCCATGTGCCCTCGGATTCATGTAGCATTTTTATGCAGGTGACCCCTCAGTGTGCTTTCACTCCGAAGGGCTAGCTCCTGTCCACAGACTGTGGGACCCGCTCTGCACAGGAAGCACCTCAGGGGTGGATGCCTGGTGCCTGTGGGAAAAACTGCTTCAGGAGCTCCAGCAGCCTTTCCAAGAGAGTCATGGGCCAAGCATTGAGGAGCTCATCAGACCTGCGTGGCTCAGTCGGTTAAGCGTTGAGGAGCTCATGGAAGGGGAGACAGAACAGTGGAGGAGGTCTGAGGGGGCCTGGGAAGAGCTCTGGTACCAAAGAGCCCTTTACCAGTGCTGCCTTCCAGCATCACGGGACTGGGGCTCAAGCGTTGTGGTAGTTCCGAGGCAGTTTCAGGCCCAGATCAGGGTCTTTCTTTCACCTTTCCTGCTTACTTGAAAGAAGTAAATTGGGATAGAGTTTTGAAAACCAGAGACCTGCACGTTACAAGGAATGGATACTTTCATTCTCTACCCCCAGGGCAGAAGCAAATGTCATGACATTGGAATTCCCAGCCCAGGCATATCCCGCCAAACAAAGCGGGTGGTTGATGCAGCTTAAGTGATTCTGCCATGTGGCCGTTTCTAGGTACATCTTTTTAAATTGGTTGTGCTTAAATTAGCAGCGCTTTACTGTTAATATTCCTCTCTCGAAGCAGCCAGCACAGTTTCAATCAGGAGCCTGATTAATATGCAAAAAATGATTTGTTTTGATTTCAGTCTGGTGGGTTTTTTTTTCTTTGCCAGGCAACTTCTTTATCAAATTCCTCTGCTTTTAAGGGGTGAGAAGAAATGTATTTTCTTAAAGTCAGAGGGCAGTTTCCTTGAAATTGGAGATGGAAGGCCTTTCTGGGACCTGGTGTGAAATCTCAACAGCATCACTTTGCCAGTGGCAAAACCTCTCTTTATAATTTTCAGTGTACCTTCAGGGGCCATCAGCTCCCTGACTATGTCATGCAAAGTCTTGTTCATTGGAAGTCACAACTGACATAGTTGTTCTATCAAAGTTTATAATATTTTGCTGCTTATAGTGTGACCTGGACAAGTTACTTAACATCCCTAAATCTGTTTTATTATCCTTAAAAGATAACATCTACTCTTTGGGATTTCATGCAATTGTTAAGTCTGTAATCCCTTATCCAAAAACCTTGATATATTTCTGAAATCAGAATTTTGGGGATTTTTCAGAAAGGTAATTCAACACTTATATTATTTAGCACCCTCAATGGAGCCTGGGGAAGCACCCTGTAATCACAAAGACATTAATATTTCTGCAGCCAAAACTATGAATATTCACAGAGTAGCATAAGACTAAAAATAGTCTCTCATCAGTCCAGGGTAAGTTCATAACTAAGTTACAAATAAATCTTTCTATTTTCGGAGCTCTTTGGATTTAGGGATTGGGAACCAGAGGCTATTGTCTTCTGATCAGACAATCTCTGTGTCCATCCATCCATTTTCCCACTGGTTCTAGAAAGGGCTGAAAGCAGTGTAGTGATCCATGTGGAAAGGCTGGTTCCTTGATGGTTCTGTTTTCCTCCTTGCTTGTCATGTGAGTGTGCTCTGGTGAACTTTCCTTTCTTCGTTGATATATTTTAATGTTTGTATATTTGTTTTGAGAGTGAAAGAACAAGTGGAGAAAGGGCAGAGGGAGAAGAGAGAGAATCCCAAGCAGGCTCTGAGCTGCCAACACAAGCCCCAATGTGGGGCTTGAACTCACAAACTATGAGGTCATAATCTGAGCCGAAATCAAGAGTTGGACACTTAACTGACTGAACCACCTAGGTGCCCATCTTCTTTGACACTTTTAATCCTGCTTTGCCTCTCCCAGTGCTCTGATTTCAGGCAGAGCATGATTCTACTCTTTTGACACAAAACAAGGACATGGTTTTGGAGAATTTTTTCTAGAGAAGGAAAAACAATAATTGGTAGCCTCATGAAGCAATAAATCTAGTTGTCTAAAAATTGGTAAGGAGTGCTAAGAAATTCTCCAGGTGGCAACTTTCAGGAAGTTCAGAACTAATTATATAGCAAGTTTGTCCATAAATGCAAAGGGCTGAAAATCTGTGGCAAGCCCTCAAAATTACCATGACACCATCTCTACTCCCCCCACCCCCCGCAGTAATCCCCGCTTAACTTTGCTATGACAATATTTAATTTTTACTTACTATGTCAAAATATACCATATGTAATACTTAGGATACTAAACCTAATAAGATTAATCTTCTACAAAATTTATTTTCACTGTTTATGTGCTCCTGGAATTTTCTTGTGAAAATTTGTTGGGGTAAAAATTTTGCTACAGGGATATTCAGTCAGTGGTCTTGATCACTTCTGGGGGTGTTTTCTTCTTCTACATCTTATCTATTATCTTAATAAAAAATAATAGTTTGCATTTTTTTGAGAGTAGAGGAGAAGGAGGAAGGACAGAGGCAGAGGAAGAGAGAGAACCTTAAGCAATCTCCATGCCCAGCACAGAGCCCAACCTGTGGGTCTGGATCTCATGACCCTGAGATCATGACCTGAGCCAAAAGTATGAGTCAGGCACTTAACTGACTGAGCCACCGAGGCAGCCCCAAAATAGCTTGTATTTATTGAATGGTCACTATATTCCAGAAACTTAGTACCTACATTTATAGCTCACAATTTCCTCTCCAAGTACTTCAGTATCCAAGTATCTTTTGGGTTTTAGAAAGGTGACGTGTGCCAGATGCTAATTGTACTGTTATGCCTCAAGTGGTTAATCACACACAGTGATATTTCTGTAGGAAAATTTGGGATATTTCCCTAAGAGAATGAAAATTCCCACTAATTGGGAAGTAAGTTTTTCCATAAATGATTTATGAGAAAATTCCAGGTGTCAGAGTATTTGGGATTTTGGAATTGCTTTGGGATGCAATTGGGATGGTAGACTTGTATTAACTCATTTAATCTTTATCCATAAAATCAAAACTTTTATTATCCCCTATGTATTGAAGAATGAACCTGACCGAAGGTCTGGTCCTTGGAAGTGGATCTTTAGGCTTCTGGAATGTCTTGCCTGATAAGAGTGCCTTTGTTTGCCTGTGGGCATTGGCCAAGATTTAGCAGTTCTGACTTATGGTGGAACTGGACTAAATGTATTAGCCCAAGCTCTCGGAAGAGCTGAGGACTAAAGGTTACTCACTTAAGCAGTATTTGATCAAATCCCAGTAGATTCAGACACCAAAGGTCCAAACCTTCCTTTGTTGACAATACTCTGTGTGTAATTATTTTTTTTATATTATTTAATTGGGATATCAAGTATTTAAAAATATTTTTATTTATTTTTTAACATTTATTTATTTGAGACAGAGACAGTGTGAGCAGGGGAGGGTCAGAGAGAGAGGGAGACACAGAATGTGAAATAGGCTCCAGGATCTGAGCTATCAGCACAGAGCCCGACTCGGGGCCTGAACCCACAGACTGCGAGATCATGACCTGAGCCAAAGTCGGACGCTTAACCGACTGAGCCACCCAGGGGCCCCTTAATGATTTGTTTTGTTTTTTTTTTTAGAGACTGTGTATGTGTGTGGGAGAGGCAGAGAAAGGGAGACAGAGGATCAGAAGCAGGCTCTGTGCTGCTGTCAGTGCAGGGGCTTGAACTCATGAACCATGAGACCATGACCTGACTGACTGAGCCACCCAGGCACCCCCTGTGTGTATTGTTACACACTCTAGGACAGAACAGCTAGAAGCTTTGCACTTGGGCCCCTCCCAGACTCAGCCTTATGGGTCACTTCATGAGGCTATTTTTAACCTGCATACTTGCACTACAGTAAACTGTGAGTATAATAGCTTTCAAGTGAGTTCTGTGAGTCTTACCAGCAAATTATTGAACCTCTCCATCTTGCCATTTGAGTCAGAAGTGAGGGAAGTCTTATATGAAAGATCTTTCCCTCAAACTGTACATCTAGCTAAACTCACTGCATCCCCATTTGCCAGATGAGAAAAGTGAGACAAAGAAGATAAGTAACTCCAGGCCACAAGGCTTGTAAATGGAAGAGTCACTTCAAACCCAGGTCATCTAGTTCCAGAGACAAACCAGTCCTTAACCACCATGTAACACTTGTATAAAGAAAGTGGCTGAGGTCCATGATGGAAGGGAGAGGCAGTACCCAGCATGTCAGGAGTGGTACAGGAACTGAGTCCAGAATAAATGGTAGGTAAGGATTGTAAATTCTGTTGAAAGTGAGTTCTAAACCAGAGAGATTTTAAACATGATATTGTACTATCGAAGGGAGTTAGGTTCACTCATACAAAAGTAATTCTGACTGTAAAACAGAATAGCAATTCTTTCTTTTTTCTTTTTTTTCTTTTCTCCCTCCCTTCCTCCCTTCCTTCCTTCTTTCCTTCTCTCTCTCTTTCTTTCATACACAGTTCACTCATTCCCCACCTCTGGCAACCACCAATCTGCTCTCTGTATCTATAAGCTCATTTTGTTTGTTTGTTTAAATTGTGCATATAAGTGGGATCATACAGTATTTGTCTTCCTTTGTTTGACTTATTTGACATAGTAAAGTTCCATCTGTGTTATCACATATGGCTAGATTTCTTTCTTTTATTATCACTGAATAATATTTCATTGTGTGTACACACACACACACACACACCACATTTTCTTTATCCATTCATTTATCAATGTACACTTAGGTTCTTTTCATATCTATTTCAAATAATGTTACAATAAACATGGGGGTGCATATATCCTTTTAAGTTAATGTGGTTAAGGTAGTGTGTAGGTGCGTTTGTTTCTTTCAGATAAATACCCAGAAATTGAATCACTCAATCATATGGTATTTCTATTTTGAATTTTTTAGGGAACTCCTTACTGTTTTCCATTATGACTGCACCAATTTACATTCCTACCTATAGAGCACAAGAATTTCCTTTTCTCCATGTCCTCACCAACATTTGTTACTTCTTCTTTTTCTGATAACAGGCATTCTAACAGGTGTGAGGTGATATCTCATTGTAGCTTTTATTTGCAATTTCCTGATGATCAGTGATGTTGAGCATTTTTTCATTGGTCTGTTGGCCATCTGCATGGCTTCTTTAAAAATGTGTCCATTTAGATCTTCCACCCATTTTTAAATTGGATTGTTTGTGGTTTTTGCTTTTGCATTCTATGAGTTCTTCATTGACTTCTTATTGGGTATATGATTTGCAAATATTTTATCCCATTTGGTAGGTTGCTTTTCATTTTGTTGATGGTTCCCTTTGGTGTGTAGAAACTTTTTAGCTTGATGTAGTCCTATTTGTTTATTTTTGCTTGTGTTGACTTTGCTTTTAGTGTCAAATCAAGAAAAATAATTGATGAGATCTTGTCAAGGAGCTTACTGCTTATGTTTTCTCCAGGAGTTTTATGGTTTCAGGTCTTACATTCAAGTCTTTATTCCATTTGAGTTAATTTTTGTGTATGGTATAATTTAGTAGTTCAAGTTCATTCTTTGGTGTGTGGCTGTCCAGGTTTCCAAACACCATTTATTGAAGAGACTATCCTTTTTCCATTGTGTATGCTTAGCTTCTTGGTTGTAAATTAATTAACCCTATTTTTGTGGGGGTTTTGGGGGGCTCTCTATTCTTTTTTTAATTTAATTTAATTAATTAATTTATTTGAAATAGTTTATTGTCAAGTTGGTTTCCATATAACACCCAGTGCTCATCCCCACAAGTGTCCACCTCCATACCCATCACTGCCCTTTCTCTCCCCCCCATCCTCATCAGCCCTCAGTTCTCGGCATTCAAGAGTCTCTCATGGTTTGCCTACCTCCCTCTCCTCCACTATTTTTCCCCTTCTTCTCCCTCATGGTCCTCCATTAAGTTCCTCCTAATCCTCCTATACATGCAAACATATGGTAGCTGCCCTTCTCTGCCTGACTTATTTCGCTCAGCATAACACCTTCAAGGTCCATCCATGTTGCTACACATGGCCAGATTTCGTTCTTTCTCATTGCCATGTAGTATTCCATCGTATAGATAAACCACATCTTCTTGATCCATTCATCCATTGATGGACACTTAGGCTCTTTCCATGTTTTGGCTATTGTTGAGAGTGCTGCTATGAACATTGGGGTACATGTGCCCCTATGCATCAGCACTCCTATATCCCTTGGGTAAATTCCTAGCAGTGCTATTGCTGGGTCATAGGGAAGTTCTATTGTTAATTTTGTGAGGAACCTCCACACTGTTTTCCAGAGAGGCTGCACCAGTTTACATTCCCACCAACAGTGTAGGAGGGTGCCCATTTCTCCACAATCCTTGCCAGCATCTAGAGTCCTCTGATTTGCTCATTTTAGCCACTCTGACTGGCATGAGGTGGTATCTCAGTGTGGTTTTGATTTGTATTTCCCTGATGAGGAGGGATGCTGAGCATCGTTTCATGTGTCTGTTGGCCATCTGGATGTCCTCTTTGGAGAAGTGTCTTTATGTCTTCTGCCCATTTCTTCACTGTATTATTTGTTTTTGGGTGTGGAGTTTGGTGAGCTCCTTATAGATTTTGGATACTAGCCCTTTATCTGATATGTCATTTGCAAATATCTTTTCCCATTCCATCAGTTGCCTATTAGTTTTATGGATTATTTTCTTTGCTGTGCAGAAGCTTTTAATCTTGATGAGGTCCCAATAGTTTATTTTTGCTCTTGCTTCCCTTGCCTTGGGGATGTGTCAAGTAAGAAATTGCTGCAGTTGAGGTCAAGGAGGTTGTTTCCTGCTTTGTCCTCTAGGGTTTTGATGGTTTCCCGTCTCACATTCAGGTCCTTCATCCATTTTGAGTTTATTTTTGTGCATGGTGTGAGAAAATGATCTAGTTTCATTCTTCTGCATGTTGCTGTCCGGTTCTCCCAGCACCATCTATTAAAGAGGCTGTCCTTTTTCTATTGGATACTCTTTCCTGCTTTGTCAAAGATTAGTTGGCTGTACACTTTTGGGTCCAATTCTGAGTTCTCAATTCTATTCCATTGGTCTATGTGTCTGTTTTTGTGCCAATACCATACTGTCTTGATGATGACAGCTGTGTAGTAGAGGCTAAAGTCTGGGATGGTGGTGCCTCCCGTTTTGGTTTTCTTCTTCAATATTACTTTGGCTATTCAGGGTCTTTTGTGGTTCCATACAAATTTTAGAATAGTTTGTTCCAGTTTTGAGAAGAATGTTGGTGAATTTTAATTGAGATTGCATTGAATGTGTAGATTGCTTTGGGCAGTAATGACATTTTACCTATATTTATTCTTCCAATCCATGAGCATGGAATGTTTTTCCATTTCTTTGTGTTTTCTTCAATTTCCTTCATAAGTTTTCTATAGTTTTCATCATACAGATCTCTTATATCTTTGGTTAGGTTTATTCCTAGGTATTTTATGGTTTTTTGTGCAGTTGTGAATGGGATGAGTTCCTTGATTTCTTTGTGTTACTTCATTGTTGGTGTATAAAAATGCAACCGATTTCTGTGCATTGATTTTGTACCCTGCAGCTTTTCTGAATTCATGGATAAGTTCTAGTAGGCTCCTGGTGGAGTCTGTCGGGTTTTCTATATAGAGTATCATGTTGTCTGCGAAAAGTGAAAGTTTGACTTCCTCTTTGCCAATTCTGATGCCTTTGATTTCCTTTTGTTGTCTGATGGCTGATGCTAGGACTTCCATCACTATGTTAAACAACAGTGGTGAGAGTGGGCATCCCTGTCGTGTTCCTGATCTCAGGGGGAAAGCTCTCAGTTTTTCCCCATTGAGGATGATGTTAGCTGAGCACTTCTCATAGATGGCTTTTATGATGTTTCAGTAAGTTCCTTCTATCTGACACTCTCGAGGGTCTTTATTAAGAAGGGATGCTGTATTTTGTCAAATGCTTTTTCTGCATCTATCGACAGGATCATATGGTTTTTATCTTTTCCTTTGTTGATGTGATGTATCACATTGATTGATTTGCAAATATTGAACCAGCCCTGTAACTCAGGAATGAATACCACTTGATCTTGGTGGATAATTCCTTTTATGTGCTGTTGGATTCAATTTGCAAGTATCTTGTTGAGGATTTTTGCATCTGTATTCATCAAGGATATTGGCCTGAAGTTTTCTTTTTTTGCTGGGTCTCTGCCTGGCTTGGGAATCAAAGTGATGCTGGCTTCATAAATGAGTCCGAAAGTTTTCCTTTGAGTTCTAATTTTTGGAATAGTTGGAGAAGAATGGGTATTCATTCTGTTTTAAATGTCTGGTAGAGGGGCGCCTGGGTGGCTTAGTCGGTTAAACGTCTGACTTTCGCTTAGGTCATGATCTCGCGGTTTGTGGGTTCGAGCCTCACATCGGGCTCTGTGCTGACTGCCAGCTCAGAGCCTGGAGCCTGTTTCAGTCTGTGACTCCCTCTCTCTCTGACCCTCCCCTGCTCATGCTGTCTCTCTCTCCTAGAAATAAATAAAACATTAAAAATAAAATAAAATAAATGTCTGGTAGAATTCCCCAGGGAAGCCATCAGGTCCAGGGCTCTTATGTGTTTGGGAGATTTTTGATAACTGATTCTATTTCCTCACTAATTATGTGTCTGTTCAGGTTTTCTATCTCTTCCCGTGTGAATTTTGGTAGTGCGTGTGTATTTAGGAATTTGTCCATTTCTTCTAAGTTGTCCAATTTGTGGGCATATAATTTTTCATAGTATTCCCTGATAATTGCTCGTATTTCTGTGAGGTTGGTTGTAATCAGTCCATTTTCATTCATGATTTTGTCTATTTGAGTGCTCTCTCTTTTCTTTTTGAGAAGTCTGGCTAGAGGTTTGTCAGTTTTGTTTATTTTTTCAGAAAATCAACTCTTGGTTTCATTGTTCTTCAATTGTTTCTTTGGTTTCTATATTGTTTATTTCTGCTCTGATTTTTATTATTTCTCTTTTTCTACTGGGTTTGGGGTGCTCTTGTTGCTCTCCCTCTAGTTCCTTTAGGTGCGCTGTTTGATTTTGTATTTGTGCTTTTTCTAGTTTCTTGAAATAGGCCTGGAGTGCAATGTACCTTCCTCTTAGGACTGCCTTTGCCACATCCCATAGAGTTTGGATTGATGTATTTTCATTTTTATTTGTTTCCGTATATTTTCTAATTTCTTCTCTAATTGCCTGATTGGCCCATCGTTCTTTACTAGGTGTTCTTTAACCTCCATGTTTTTGGAGGTTCTCCAGACTTCTTCCTGTGATTGATTTCGAGTTTTATAGCATTGTGATCTGAAAGTGTGCATGGTATGATCTCAATTCTTTTATATTTATTGAGGGCTGCTTTATGTCCCAGTATGTGATCTATCTTGGAGAATGTGCCATGCGCACTAGAGAAGAAAGTGAATTCCATGGTGTCAGGATATAGAGTTCTAAATATATGTGTCAGATCCATTTGGTCCAATGTGTCATTCAAGTCCATTGTGTCCTTAGTGATTTTCTGTCTAGTTGATCTATCCATTGCTGTAAGTGGAGTATTAAAGTCCCCTGCTATTAGCACATTGTTTTCCATAAGAGTGTTTCTGTTTGTGATTGTTTTATATATTTAGGTGCTCCCATATTTGGTGCATAGACATTTATATTTGTTAGCTCTTCCTGATGGATCGACCCTGTAATTATTATATAATGCCCTTCTTCATCCCTTGTTACTGTTTTTACTTTAAAGTCCAGTTTTTCTGATATAAGTATAGCTACTCCAGCTTTCTTTTGACTTCCAGTAGCATGATAGATATTTCTCCATCCCCTTACTTTCAATCTGAAGGTGTCCTCCAGTCTAAAATGAGTTTCTTGTAGAGAGCAAATAGACGAATTTTTTAAAAATCCATTCTGCTACCCTATGTCTTTTGATTGGGGCATTTAGTCCATTTACATTCAGTGTTTTTACTGAAAAATATGGGTTTACAGTCATCGTGTCCTTTGTGGGATTCATGCTTGTGGTGGTGTCTCTGGTATCTTGCGTTCCTTGCCACATTTCCCTCAGAGAGCTCCCCTCAGGATTTCTTGTAGGGCTGGTTTAATGGTGATGGATTCTTTCTATTTTTGTTTATTTGGAAAGACATTTGTCTCTCCTTCTATTCTGAATGACAGGCTTGCTGGATAGAGGATTCTTGGCTGCATACTTTTCCTGTTCATCACATTGAAGATTTCCTGCCATCCCTTTCTGGCCTGCCAAGTTTCAGTGGATAGGTCTGTAACTACTCTGATAGGTCTCCCTTGGTATGTTAGGGCCCATTTATCCCTAGCTGCTATCAGAATTCTCTCTTTGTCTTTATATTTAGCCAGTTTCACTATGATATGTCATGCAGAAGATTGATTCAAGTTATGTCTGAGGGGAGTTCTCTGTGCTCTTGGATTTCAACATCTGTTTCCTTCCCCAGACTGGGGAAGTTCTCTGCTATAATTTGTTCAAAGACTCCTTCAGCGCCTTTCCCTCTCTCTTCCTCTTATGGAATTCTTATGATACGGATATTATTCCATTTGATTGTATCACTCAGCTCTCAAACTCTCCTTTTATGTTCCTGGATCAGTTTACCTCTCTTTTTCTCAGATTCCTCTTTTTCTATAATGGTGTCTTCTAAATCACTTATTCTCCTTTCTGCCTCTTCAATTCGTGCATTGGACACCTCCATTTTATTTTGCATCTCATTTATAGCATTTTTAAATTCATCACAACTATCTTTAAGCTCTTTTAAGTCTTTGTAGTAATAGTTTCTCTGACGTCTTCCATGCCTTTTTCAAGCCCAGAGATTAATTTTATGATTATTGTTCTAAATTCTTGTTCAGTTATTTTGCTTATCTCTCTTTTGAGCAGTTCTTTAGCTGTCAATTTTTCCTGGAGTTTCTTTGGAGAAGGGTTCTTCCATTTCATCATTTTGGTTAGCTTTCTATCTTCTGTTAGTTTTAAATGTTTGTTATGCACTCTGGACCTGTGAGTGCTGCTGTACCAAGGAAGGCTCTTTGACTGTCCAGGGCCTGTCCATTCAGAAAGTGGTCTTTGAATGGTGTCTCTTGGTCTCTCTTGTTGAGACCTTGGTTATTTTATTTTCCTACTGATAGTGGTATTTGGGACTCTCCACCATGTGTATTTTGGCTTGATTCTTGAGGTAGCCCTGGAAAAGAAAAACAGATAGACAAACACACAGGGAACACAAACACTGAGAAATCCATCAAACATGCAAACTGAAAGGGAAAAAGAAAAAGAAAAAAGGGACACATACAAAAAAAAAAAGAGGAAGGGAGGAAGATGAATAATAAAAGTTAAAGTCCATAAAAAGGAAAAAAGAAGAAAAGAAAAGGAAAAAGAAAAAACCCAATAGACAAAGGACAGTCTAAAGCATAGAACCAGAATTCCCAGCTACAAATAAATAGCCGGGTGTATGCAGTGATGGTGGAAAAGCATAAAGAAAGAGAGAAATGACAGGGCGGGAAGGAAGCGAAATTGGAAATGAAATGAGCAGGCAGAAAGACTAAAAGGCTTATTTCAAAGAGAGAGAGTGGAATATGGTGGGAGAGGAGGCGAAAGAAATGACGATGATGCCACTCAGAGAAACTATATAGTCTGATTACTCCAGAGAGAAAGAGATGAAAAGGTAGCAGTGGAGGCGTAGAACTTAGATCTGGAGAATTGAGTAAATGTGACTGTTTAAGGAAGCCAGTGACCAGAATTAATCAGGGTGGTGCATCCATGTTGGTCTTGCGCCAGCTCCAGTTAAGAAGAAGAAGGAGGAGGAGGAGGAGGAGAAGGAGAAGAAGAAGAAGGCAGCTCTCTAGTGGAGATGGGGGTGGTTTGGTACATTGTGTCCCATGGGGGAGGGTGGGTTGGGTTCCTGCCTTGGTGGTTGTGGGGAGAAAAGTGGCGGCGCTCCAGTCCCTTCTCGAACCAAGCGTTGCAACTCAGTCTTTTGGGTGTGATCTCCCTGTGCCGGGGGCGTAGCCAAGGTGGGCTGTGCTCTATGTCCCAAGCCAGGCCTCGTTTCCAGATCTCAGTCTGCGCGCCCCATTCATATTGCCTGAAATATAAGCTTGCAGGCGAGTCCCTCAGAGCAGTTTCAAACCTTTCGCCTTCCCCCTGGGGATCGAGCCGGAAGCCGCTGCTCCCATCCCTTCCAAGTCGGGCTGGTGAGCGAGGAGCAGTTTCACCCGGGGTTGCCTGGGACGAGTGCGTCCCACCTAGGGTCAGCTGGACAGCAGGGAACTGGGTCCCTCTGTGGCCCATCGCGCGAAATATAAACTAGCGGGCAAGTCCCTCAGAGCAGTTTCAAGCCTCTCACCTCCCTCTGGGGATCGAGTGGAGCCAGAAGCACAACAACGCAGCTTCAGGCGCTGGTCGCGTCCCCTCCAGGTCGAGCAGGCGAGCGAGGAGCAGTTTATTCCGGGGTCGCCTGGGACGAGTGCGTCCCGCCTAGGGTCGGCTGGACAGCAGGAAACCGGATCCCTCTGTGTCCCGAGCAGAGGGTTTTTCTCTTCTCCGGCGACAGGGGCAGTGTCTTGTGCAGTTTCAGCCACCCTTTCTCTTTTCCCCTAGACTCACAGCAGCTCCCCGCAAAGGGGGATCCCCCCTCCCTCTGGGTCTCCCGTCCCGGCCCGATTTTATCTTCCCCAGTTTGCACTCACGCTACAAGATTTTTTCAACGGGCTCTGTCTCCTTTTCCTCCCAAACTCCTGGATTCTGTAAGGGTTCCTACGGCTTCAGGTCTTCTCTGTGTGAGATATGGGGGAGGGTGAAATGTACGGAGCTCCCTACTTCTCCGCCATCTTGCCTCCGGGGACTCTCTATTCTTTTCCATTGATGTATGCGTCTGTTGTTTTCTCCTCCAATAGTATACTGTTTTGATTACTATAGCTTTGTAGAATAGTTTGAAATCAGTAAGCATGATACTTCCAGTTTTGTTACTCCTTCCTAAGATTGCTTTATCTCTTTGGGATCTCATGTGGTTCCACACAAATTTTAGGATTGTTTGTTATATTTCTGTGAAAAATGCATTGGAATTTTGATAGGTGTTGTATTGAATATGTACATTGCTTTGACTATTGCAGATATTTTCACGATATTGATTCTTCCAATCCATGAGCATGGAATATATTTCAATTGATAAGTTTCTTCTTCAGTTTCTTTTATCAACGTCCTAGTTTCTAGTGCACAGGTCTTTTACCTTTGTTAAATTTAATTTTAGTTATTGTATTCTTTTGATGCATTTGGAAATGGGTTTGTTTTCTTAATATCTCTTTCTAATAGTCCATTATTAGCATATGAACACAATAAATTTTTGTCTATTGATTTTATATCCTGCAACTTTACTGAATTTGTTGATTAGTTTTAACAGTTTTTTGGTGGAGTCTTGATGGTTTTCTATATATAATGTCATCTGGAAATAGTGACAGTTTTACTTCTTCCATTCTTATTTGGATGCCTAAATGCTCTGGCTAACACTTCCAATACCATGTTGAATAAAAGTGGCAAAAATGGGCATCTTTGTCTTGCTCCTGACCTTAGAAACCAAGCTTTTAGCTTTTTACCATAGAGTATATTAGCTGTAGGCTTACCATAATGGCTCTTATTATGCTGAGGTACATTTTACGCACTTTGTTGAGAGTTTTTATCATAAATGGATGTTGAATTTTGTCAAATGCTTTTTTTGCATTTGTTAAGATGATCACATGATTTTTATCCTTCATTTTGTTAATGTGTATCACATTGATTTATAGATGTTGAACCATCCTTGCATCCTTGCATGGAATAATTATCACATGATCATGGTTTACGATCCTTTTAATGTACTGTCGAATTTGTTTTTCTAAAATTTTGTTGAGGATTTTGCATCTTTGTTCATTAAGAACATTGGCTTGTAGTCTTCTTGTGGAGTCCTTGTCTATTTTTGGTGTCAAGGTAATACTGGACTCAAAATGAGTTTGAAAGTGCTCCTCTCTCTTCTATTTTTGGAAGAGCTTGAAAAATGCTTGGTATTAATTCTTTAAATGTTTGGTAGAATTCTCCAGTGAAGCTGCCTATTCCTAAATTTTTATTTGTTTAGAGGTTTTGATTATTGATTCAATCTCCTTACTGTAATCCATCAGTTCATATTTGCTCTTTCTTCATGATTCAGTCAGAGAAGGTTGTATGCTTTTTAGGAATTTATCTACTTTTACAAGATTGTCCAATTTTGGCATACAGTTTTCCATAGTAATCTTTTCTGATCCTTCGTTATTTCTTTTTTTTTTTTAACTTTCATTTATTTTGAGAGAGAGAGCACAAGCGGGAGAGAGGCAGAGAGGGGGAGAGAGAGAATCCTAAGGAGGCTCTGCGTTGTCAGTGTAGAACCCACCAAGGGGCTTGATCTCATGAATTGTGAGATCATTATCTGAGATGATTGTGATCATTATCACAGTTGATATCTGAGCAGATATCAAGAGTTGGACACTTAACCTACTGAGTCACCCAGGTGCCCCTGATCCTTTGTACTTCTGTGGCATCAGTTGTAATGTCTCCTCTTTCATTGTTGATTTTGTTTTTTGAGTCTTCTGTCTTTTTCTTGGTCAGTCTGGCTAAAGTTTTTCCTGTTTTGTTATCTTTACAAAGAATCAGCTCTTAGTTTCATTGATCTTTCCTATTTCCTTTTAATCTCTATTTCATTTATTTACACTCTGATGCTTTTTTCCCTGCCTTCTACTAACTTTGGGTTTTGTTTGTTTTTCTTTTTCTAGTTCCTTGAGGTGTAAAGTTGGGTTGTTTACTTGAAATTTTACTTGTTTCTTGAGGTATTTATTGCTATGACCTTCCCTCTTAGAACTTCTTTTGCTGTGTACCATGAGTTTTGTTATATTGTTTCCATTTTAATTTGTCACAAGATATATTTTTAATTTCTCTTTTGATTTCTTTGACCTATTGGTTGATCAGAAAGATGTTGTTTTATCTCCACATATTTGTGAATTTTTCAAGTTTCATCTTTTAATTGATTTCTAGTTTCATACCACATGGTTGAAAAGATGCTCATTGGATTTCAATCTCCTTAAATTTCTAAAGAGTTGTTTTGTGGCCTAACATACAATCTATTATAGCAAGTGTTTTATGTGTACTTGAGAAGAATATATGTTCTACTGTTTTTTGAATGGAATGTTCTGTGTATATCCATCTTGTCTCATGTGTCATTTAAGGCCAGTGTTTCCTTATTGATTTCTCTCTGAAGGATCTATCCATTGATATAAGTTGGGTATAAAAGTCCCCTGCTATTATTGTAATGCTGTCTATTTCTCCCTTTAGTTCTGTTAATATTTGCTTTATATATTTAGATGCTTCCACGTTGGGTGCATAAATATTTACAAATTTTATATCTTTTTGTAGGATTGACCCCTTTACCATTCTGTAATGTCCTTCTTTGTCTCTTATTAGAGTCTTTGTTTTAAATTATTAAATAAGTATAACCACCCCAGTCTTCTTTTGGTTTCCATTTTCATGGAATGCTTTTTCCTATCTCTTCACTTTCAGTCTGTGTATGTCCTTATATCTGAAATGAATCCCTTCTAGGCAGAATATAGACGGGTCTTATATTTTCATCCATTGAATGGATACTTTTGTCATGATTTTTTCTTTATGCTTTTGTCATGATTTTTAAAACATTATGGCATTTGTCATTTTATTTTTCCTCATACCATTCTAAAAGAGAAGGTAGTAGAGTTGACAAAACATAGATGTTGGAGCCTGATGGAAATTGAACTATATCCTTGTTGCATAATAAGATTTGTTATTCAAGCTCTTTGAGCCTCAGCTTCCTCAACAATAAAATGAAGATACTGATAGTAACTCTCTTAGAGGGATGGGTATGGCATTGGCATGTGTGACAATCACCTGACGGGCACGTCATAGTATTTATTTAGTAATGATGTCATTATTTTGCAGATGAGAAGAGTGAGTCAGAGAAACTTTTAAAAGATAAGGATATAAATGGCTTTAAAAATCATTTTGGGTGTAAGTTTTTCAAATTTTTTATTTTAAGTTTCAGAGAAAATCTTGGAAAACATTAGAACGAGAATCAGATAAAGGTGGGGTTACTCTAGTTCAGGTCTTCCTGGCCTCCTCTCCCCTTTGACACTTCTCAGTAACCTCTAGAGGGTCTCTGGCACCCTAGGATCCTTTGGAGCACTGTTTGAGAACCTCTGATTCAGCCTTGCCTCTGCTTTAAAATTACATTGCTGAGACTCAGAGAGACCATATTACTTGCCCAGGACACATATCTAGTCTCCAGGAGGGTTTGACAGAATGCAATTTTAGTGCTCTCCCCTTTCTATCTCACCACCTCTGTGGAGCAAAGACACCTGACCCACGTGAGACTGTGTCATCTGATGACATTAAAAGGTTGCCCTCCATCCCAGGAATAATCTGTGGGTATTCAGTCTTACATATATACCCCAGCAACTTTCCTTTCCAGCCTACACTTTGAAGGCTGAAAATATGGAGCTGCATTTCTAGTTAATCTTGCCAATTGGGTTCCTGTCAGGGTTTGCTGATGTAAGCTATTTCTAAGAAGATGGAAATCAGAAGGGGTAGAAGCCACCCTACTTCTGGTGTTGGAACTTTGAACAACTGAGAATGACTTTGCAGATTTCAGCAGCATTCGTGTTTCTAGGAACAGCACCCATGGAAACTATTCCAAGTGGTCTTGTGGCAATCTCCTCATTTTATTTATTTATTTATTTTAATGTTTTCTTTATTTCTAGGAGAGAGAGAGAGACAGCGTGAGCAGGGGAGGGTCAGAGAGAGAGGGAGTCACAGACTGAAACAGGCTCCAGGCTCTGAGCTGGCAGTCAGCACAGAGCCCAACGCGGGGCCCGAACCCACAAACCACGAGATCATGACCTAAGTGAAAGTCAGACGTTTAACCGACTAAGCCCCCCAGGCGCCCCCAATCTCCTCATTTTATACCTCATGGCATTTAAAGAAGTCTTTTGAAAGAACCAGATATTTCCCCTGGCTAAGGAGAACCAAGGGAATATGTTGCACCATTTAATGGTCTCACTGGGGAGGGAGATCTAGAGGGAGAACACAGATATATTTTGTTCCTGTATCTCCTTGGCCTACTTCTGATTTCAGCACCACTGTCCTGGACAGCTCCACGCCAACTAACAGGGTTCTGAAAACTTTAAGTCACTTCAGGTACTCCTAGAGGCTGATGTCAAAGCAGGGCTAGATGAACAAAAGGTTTATAAGGGGAAATTTCTGTGAAGGATACAAGGGAGGAAGCAAAAGTAAGCAGCGAGTTCCTCAGACCATAGTGTAGTTCTGAGACCATATTGGCCAGGGCAATGGAGAATCTATGTGTAGAGACTGGCCTTGAGAGAAGTCCTGCACTGGGTAGGAATGACATGGTTCCAGTGCCCCTGTTGTATTCTTGTTAGATGGACGCAACCAGGGAAAGCATGGCTTTGGGGTGAGTGTCATGGCAGATCAGAAGGTGCAGTAGCAGGGGATACATTGCAGCAGGTTCACTGAAGGATATCTGAGCAATGAACCTCCAGGGATGCCATCAGTGGACCCCACAGCTTCTTGTGCTTTTCTGCCTTTGAGTTTTCTCCAAACCTGAGAGGCCCATAGGAATTTCCAGAAGTGCAAAAGAGCTCTTGACTCTGGGGGACAGGGACCTAGGAACAGATGGGCAGCTTTTCATCTAAAGGGGTTCCATATGGTTTCCCAGAAGGTCCCCAGCAGGACTGAGACCAGTTACCCACACTAGTAACCTGCTCATTAATGCACCCTTTATTGTCTTTTTCTGTTTCCTACTACCTCACTCCTGCTTCATATAACTCTACCAATAAACTACCCTCAAACAGACCTTATCTCAGAATCTGCTTTTGGGGAGCTCAGAATACATCTGAGAAGTTGAGTGTTTTGGGGGGGTCAGTACCACTTAAGAGGCAGAATAAGAGCACCCAAATGGGGTGGTAACACTCCAGGGTACAAGGTTGAAGTTCCTTCCAGAGTAAAACTCAGATAGTGCCAGGCTTGTTTTCATAAGGGAGGCTGGGTTGTCTGACACACTCTACTTGAGTGTCTCCACCCATCCCCCTCCCCTTTTATTTTTTTTAAATCCCAAGGTGACTCTCATCCACTCCTCCAGGTCCTTGGCCACATAGGGTTTAGCTTCTTGGCCTTACTCATACTGGCAGTGTTTTTCCAACCTTTTAAAACCCATGCTGCTAATTAGTAACCACCAAACTTTTCAGGATCTGCCACTCATCCAAGAGTCTGTTACTTAAGGTTTATCAACTTGGGGATCACTTCTCTGTTTTCTGTGTATGGGAAATGGATTTTCTTGAACTCTTTTTTTTTTAATTTTTTGATGTTTATTTATTTTTGAGAGAGAGAGAAAGAGAGAGTGAGCATGCGAGTGAATAGCGGAGAGACAAAGAGAGTGGGAGACACAGAATCCAAAGCAGGCTCCAGGCTCCGAGCTCTCAGCACAGAGCCGGACATGGTGCTCGAACCCACAAACAATGAGATCATGATTGGAGCCAAAGTTGGATGCTTAACCAGCTGAGCCACCCAGGCACTCTGCTATACTCATATTCTAAAAAAGCAGTACACTCTAGCTCGATGTGAAATTATGTCACAATGTTTTCATGCCAGTTGCCTTGCCCTGGAGATCACTCTTCTACTTCTTTCATCTTGAGAATTGCTACGTTGGAAATACGGTGACAAGAGTGGATTTTCTCTCCCTCCTTCCCTTTCTTCCTTCCCTTGGTCTCACTGTCCATAGGAAGACAGAAAAGAGGCAAATAATTCTCAGCCTGAGAATCTGTAGCTCCCCCTGCTGATGCCCACATTCCCTTCCTCCTACCCGTAGTCATCAGACTTCCAGCTGCCTGAGTCTACATTTTCTTACCTGAGGACTCAGTCTGGTGGTTGAAGACATTTTTCCTAAGTATGGGCTGTCTGAGTCTCCCAGGAATTAACAGGGGAGTAGGCTTCAAGTAACAAATACTCCAGTTCTTTCAAGTGTTTGCTCTATACCAGCCCCCAGAGTGTCCCTAGGGGTGGCATCAAGCTCCATTGGTCCACAGGGGTAAACTAGCTTGATAAGAAACCCCTCTGTGTCCCACTTTTCCATTCCTGTATCCAGTGGAAATAGTGATGCAGTCAGTGCTCCTAGACACCCATCTGATGGAGGGAGACATGGTGGAAAGGTTAAAGTAATGGCTCAACTCTTCTAATTATAAGAAGAATTCCTTCCTAGAAATGGGCTGGAACTATGCCTCCTTTGGGACTGAATAGGCTTAAAGAGAGGTTATCCTCTATGTCTGTTTGTGGATCCATGGCTCCCTCCATATCTGTGACAGAATGGGTTGCTAAGGACAGAAACTTATTGAAGATCTCTTTCTAACTGGAATTTCGGGGCTCCCTGACTCCCTTCCTTTCCTATAGTTGAATCTGCAACATAGTCTAAAACAAGCATAGAGTTGTCCCCGAAAGTCTCTCTCGAGGTCCAGTGTGAAGGAGCAAGCTTTTGGTTAGGTGCCCAGAGGGAACTAATAGATTAGTCTCTCTGGATGTGTCTGTCTGAGATGTTTGAAAAATTTCATTATTAGCTATTTTGATGCTGATATATACATTTAAAAAAAATTTTCCTGAGTCTTGATCCAAATGGTGACAATTGTGTGTCAAACAAGAAGCCCAGGGAATGTGAAGGTGGAATATTTCTGAGCAGAATTAACCAAGAATATTGGATGGAGGTGGTGATGTCCCCCTTCTGATGTCAGGAAAATCCCAAGGACTGCTCTCGGCAGGATACATACCTGCCACGTACATGCCGAACTCCTCTAAGGGGCAGCCTGTGTGTTCTTTCTGTTACTATTTGATGTAATAAATTTCATCTTTAGGGGATGTGCATGATAGGTAGCTCATAGTTCTAGGATATCTATAAATAATCGTGGATTGAAAAAATCATATTCATGCAGAATAGAATAGAAATGAACAAACTGGTTCATTTGCAGGCTTTTAATCCTTCAGGTACACGATTCTTTGTGAAGCATCAGATTTTCAAGCTGTTTGTTTGCCTTTGACAGGCAAAGAAGCAGCATTCTCTGATCTGCTGAACATCTCTGGGAGCTTAGGGCAGAGGTGGGCATTGGGGTGTTCTAGGGACACCTCCCTTTGAGAAACTATGATTTAAAGGAACAAAGTGAAAGTCCAAATATGACCTTTATTGGAATGACCAGCGTCCCAGCTTAAAAAAGAATCTCAAAGCCTAAAATCAGCCTCCTGGAGTGGGACTAAGGAGCTGCATTTGAAAATCTCCTCCCTTCCCCGTGGCTCTCATCTAAACGAAAGTTTGAGGCGCTCTGCTCTAAATAGGAGAGGGTGCTGTGGGTGGACGAGAAAACCTCTTTTTAATTTTCTGATTCAAATATCCTGTCACATGTGTTCTGATTTCTTTTTTTTTTTTTTCTTTTCTGAAAACACAAAGCAGCCTATGGAATTAGAGGACACAGAAGCCAACAGCTTAAATAAAACCAAGAGGTTTTATATTAGAGGTCAGGAAATGTGACTCCTATATTCATCATGTTGGCAGGGGTGTGGCCTCAATTCTATTTTTCTAAGATATGGATACATTATGGAGGAGAATTAAAAAAGCATATGAAAAGTTGCAGCTGAAAGCAGGATATTCAAAAGAATAGCCTGGTAGAAGTGTGAGGGGAAGGACCGACCTGCTTACACCTGTCCCCTGGGCAGCCGGGCTCTTGTGCGCTCGCTCCTCTGCTGCTCAATCTGAGGTGCCTACATGGAGAACATCAGTACAAGTGTGTTCATGGTGTAGCTTTATTTTTGGTAAGCGAGATCGAGGAAGCATAGGGACTCTCCTTTGAAGGGGTAGCTTTCTCTTCGGGCAGCAATAAGGCGTCACGAGCCTGCAGGGTGACAGAAGAGATCAATTGCAGTTCTGTCTGAGGCCTTATCTACTCTATGCAACCTGTCCTTTGGGCTATAAGGAAATTTTATTAGAAAAACTGATACAGAAGGTAGAGTCTTTCCCAGTGATCCATGTGAGGATCAAGAATTTGGGGACGCCTGGGTGGCTCAGAAGGTTAAGCGTCCAACTTTGGCTCAGGTCATGATCTCACGGTTCATGGGTTCGAGCCCCACATCGGGCTCTATGCTGACAGCTAGCTCAGAGCCTGGAGCCTGCTTTGAATTCTGTGTCTCCCTCTCTCTCTGACCCTGCTCACTCTGCCTCTCTCTCTCTCTCCCTCAGAAATAAAAATAAAAACATTTAAAGAATAAAAAAATAAAAAGAATTTGGTGCATGATCACCAAAGCCACACTGAATTGCAGATCAGGGGCTTTCTAGTTTAAGGAATGGACAGCCCCAAAATGTACAAAGTAAATTCACAGCCAAATGCCACTGCATCCCCAAGTAGGTATTATATATAACAAGAGATACTAGATGCCATTAAAGTGTTCCTTGTGTTCAGAGCTTGGCATGCATTCTCATTCAGTCTTCCCTGAGTCGTATGAAGTGGTGTCTTACATTAGGCTCTCTCCAAAGCAGACCCTGAGACAGCTTTGGTGCTGTATTTTGGAGGTGATCCCAGGAATCATGGTAATGGAATGGGGGAAGTGAGGCAGAGAAGGGAGGAAAATGGACACTGGGGGCATGAATGTGTAGGTTACACGGTGGGCACCCAGGGCTCCAGCCCAATGGGGACCCTTTGAAAGAATCTCTGTCAGCCCCATCCTCGCTGGTTGAGGCTGCCTCTAGAGCGTTACCACTTGGGTACTTGCGGCCTGCCCGACATGTTCAGTTAAGCTCGCTGCTGTGGCTGGAGGACACTGTCAGGTAGGAAGCGGTGGACTTTGGGAAATCATCCCCAGGAGGCCTCCTGAGGAAGCCAAGTGGTTATGAGTGGGACCCTGACGGCATCTGCTCCATGTGCACATCACTTCCATTTGAAAGATGAGAAAACAGAGACTTTAAGGCAGCCCTGGTACTGCTACAGTCCTAACCCTCCTCGCACCTCTGTGGCATTCCTGCGGGCAGCACCTACCGGCCCGAGCCACCCCACAAGAGCCCCTGTCTGCCCGCAGAGCCCGGAGCCTAGAAGCGCACTGACTCCAGGGTCCCCACATTTCTGATCTGGGACAAACGTCTCACCAGCTTCAAAATACAGCAGCACCTTTTCAACTGCAGCTCCTGGGCCATTCCACCTTCCTCTAGGTCTCAGAACAGAATGACAAACACACACAGCACGGAGGGGCCCTTATGGCTGCCAAACCAGGCCTGGACAGTGAAGAGACCGTCGAGTGGTTATAGAGCTGAAACTAACAGACAAGCAGCGAGCCCTTAGCACCCTCCAGCTCTATCATTAGCCACAAAGCCAGAGCCGGCCCCTCTCTGCTCCTCTGCCACCATCTTCTTGGGCAAAGCAGTCCCAGTTGGTTACTTTCACAGCATGATGTGGGGAAAAAAGCATTTCAGTCAGACGGATCCAGGTTCAGGTCGGGGCTCCGTTGCATAGCAGCTGCCTGAGAAGGTTACTTAAGCTCAGTGATGGAGAACCAGAGGTTGTCATCTGCAGACTGTGTGTTATAGGGGTCCCTTGAAGGTCACTGTGAGGGTCAAATGAGCCAGGCACTCTCATATTATGTGTTCAGTCGGTGTGAGCTGGTATTATTATAATCACTACTGAATTGCTTGGGGGAGGGGAAAGGCATAGTGTCCAGTTGGTGGATGTGGCCCACATCCTCCCCACCTGTACCAATGTTAACAATGATAAATTATGCTAATTACTACCCTGAACCACCACAGCTGCATGGCCTCTGGCCAGTCCCTGGCAGGTCTTTTGGGGACCGCTGGGTCCTCTATGTTTCTGAGGGCCTCAGATGTTAACATTGCCAGCCTGGGATTATGCTAACAGAGGAGGGAAAAACCCACCAAACGTATGCAGAAATCGAAAAGGGGCCTGGGTCTGGGAGGTGTGCAGGTGGAGACTGCTGTAGAAAGAGCTTTCCTTCTGGTTCTTAAAAGCCAGCAACTTTCCCCGGGTTTCCTTTTCTCCTTGGGGGGCCTGGCCTTTCCAACCCCCATTCTTCTGCCCCAGGGCCCATATGCAGAGGCCTGCAAACTCCCTGCAGCCCGAGCAGGCTGTGGAAAGCTGGTTGTCCCTGGGGGTGGGGGTGGGGTTGCCAGCATCTTTCCCTGTCCCCAGGGCCCATTCTTAGCACCCATCTCGACTGGTGAAATAGGTCACTCCAGACGAAACTTCTGACCTTCCAGGAGGAGCTACGACAGGTCGGCAGATCCTAGCACGCCTCACATGCCTTTAAGCCTCTTCACTGATTGTGCAGTGAAAGTCCCCGAGAACTCGGCCGGGTGCAGGACCCGCGAGCTGGGGTGGCCTTCTCTTTCCCAGGAGCTGCCGCTTGGCTGGTTGAATCCCAGAGCTGCACTGCATTCTCGTGGGGCTGCTCTCTCTCCCTTCCCAAGGGTATTTTCTGTGTGACTTAGAATAAGTATTGGGTCACGTGGATGTTACCATGGCAACTGGTGTTTTAAATAAAAATAGTCCTACGCCCCCGGTAGTCTGTCAGTGTGAAATACGCCTATAGGCAGTGAAAGGCTGTTGGCATCTGCATCCCTTCTATTCCCAGAAGCAGCCTCGCAGCTCCCCCCGGGGCCTGGAGGGCACAACCTGCATCTGGGCACAGAGGTGGGGCTCCTGGGCGGTGCAGGCAGGAAGGCGGGAGCTTGCGCGCCCGGGCTTCCCCAGCTGGTGCGGGGCTCTGCCTGGCGCTGGCTTCCCGCACCTCCGCCAGCAGCGGAGGGGTGCTGCTGTTCTCCACGTCTTTCTGGAGATAAACTTTAACCGTTTCAAAGATGGCTTTATCTTGAGGTCTACTTCAAGGGGAACACAAACTGAGATAAAGATTTATGTGCAAGTAATTTGGGGTGGGGGGGAGGCCGTCCAGGGAATCACCAGTAGAATGGGGAATGAGGCAGGGAAGGGAAAGCTGGTAACGGTGAGTTTACCAGCTTGGGAGACCGAGTTACCCTCCTAAGGGGTGAAGAAGCTGGTGGATATGTAGCAAATCCCCCTCTGTCTTTGGGTGAAGGCTGCTCCCAGCTGCTCCCAGGGGTATTAACTCAACACTTGCACTTGACCTGTGAGCAGTCTGAACAGAAACAAACAAAACCCCACAAAAGTCCTCAGGCAGAGAATCAGAGAATCGCGGGTGTTGGCAGACAGCAGCTTCAGCACTTGAACGGGAGTCCCTACCTAGAGGATGTGGGCAGGGCCCCACATCACCTGCCGAGGGGCCTCCTGGTCCAGCTGTCAGCCTTCTGCATGTTGCTGAATTTCCTCAACTCTCAAACATGATTCAGGGTTGGGATAAGACGCTTAATTTGAAAAGTTAAAGGAATGTGAAACAGCCTTTAAAGATGTTGCTAGATCCAAGACCTTTGAAAGGTGGCAAAATTCTGGAGAGCCTGAGGATGCAGTTGGTGCTATCAAGAACGTCTTTCAGGGGCACCTGGGTGGCTCAGTCAGTTAAGGGCATTGGACTCTTGATTTCAGCTCAGGTCGTGATCTCACGGTTCTTAAGATCAGGCCTCATGTCTGGCTCTGTGCTGATGGTGTGGAGCCTGCTTGGGATTATCTCTCTCCCTCTCTCTCTGCCCTTCCTTGGTTCAAATGCATGTTCTCTCTCAAAATAAACAAATAAACATTAAAAAAAACCCGTTTTTCATCAGGGTGGAAGAGTAGAGGGAGGGGTTGCATGGGGAAAAGGGTGGTTTTCTTTTGGAGGAAAGGGAGGCAGTGTACTGCATCCCAGACAAGTATTTTTGAAATAATTTGAGCAGACCCTTCTTGACTGCATCTCTGATACTTTGTGGGGGATGAGAATGTTAAAATTAGGTGCAATCCTACTGAACCCAAGAAACTCAAAACACTTAGGGAAGAATGGATGGTGGTTGGGCAGGAGTGCACAGGTGGAGATATGCATTGCTTTTGAGCTCCTGGCATTATTTGGGGCAGGGTGGGCATTGCTGCTTCTCCTATTTGGTTATGTCAAAGCTAACAGTCATCTGGTAGACCCATTCACCTCCCAATGACCCCTTGCTCTTGCGTTAGATATAGACTCAGTGGTTCTGTCCATCAGTAAAAGAAGAGTTGCTTCCCAAGGTGCTCTACCACCTTTTGGGCTGATTAGACACCTTCTCCGTAGAATCTGAACCCTAAGGAGGATGTTACAAAGACTAACATTTGACTGGAGTTTATTTATGTCAACAGTGGTATCCTGTAAAACAAACAAACAAACAAACAAACAAAAAGAGCTCATAATTCTAAGAGATGGTGAGCTGTTGGGTCCTTGTCTTTTTGGAGCCTGGTTTTTAATAGCTTTTCTGTAAATAACTCTGAGTATTCCATGGCATTCTAATAAGCTCTTGTCCCTTTTCCTGTTATACTAACTAGGGTTTGTTTCTAATGCTTGCAATGAAAGAGTCCTGAGCGATCCTAATTTTTTTGGAGGGATCCCATTGGAATCAGAAGACCAGAGATCTTCAGATGGAATGCTATGTAAACCTCTTTGTTGCTGCTATTTCCTGTAATAAGTCTGTTCAGAAATAAGAGAGGAAGGAAAAGATGTCTTACCATCATCTTTTGAGAGGCCCCCACCTGAGAAGGCGTAGGAGACGTGAGAGGTTCTGGGGGCTAACAGGTGGTGGGAGGGAAGGGGGGTAAGTGTGAAGGATGAAAATGGGAAGCAGCAGGATTGGGCAGGGGAACTTCCGGCTGTCATGTATGTGTGCTGGAGTTTCAGCCGGTCTAATGGGGACTCCTGAGCAAAGGTTTCTCCTTTCTGTATCACAAGGAAAGGGCCGGCCTCAGGACTCTGCTGCGCTCAGTCACAGGCCGGGGGCTGCTTGGCAAGGGCAGGGCCTCTGCTCAGAGACTGAGGCGCAGCTGGCAGCACTACAGCTGGTTGCTGTCAGCTTGCGTACACCTTGCAGTGGAGCAGCGAGTTCTTTCTGGAAGCCAGATCGGAGCAGTACAGCTCCGTAGTGTCTCAGAACGAAAGGGTGACCGCCTTCGGCTGAATGCACGCTGTGGGCCAGGCTCTCTGCCCGCATGATCTTCCCCAGGCCTCTCGTCAATTCCGTGAGGGTGTCATTTCTACTCCCGCCGTTGATGACGTGGAGCCCTATGTTGTTATTTGCCCTGATTCAGCCCTGCTGGAGAGAGGCAGGCAGAGCAGGGATTTGAAGACCGCTGGTCTGGTGTTCTGTGTGGTGGTGGCCATTGCTTCAATGAGCATCAGCCCTGTGTTAAGAACTCGGGCTCTGCAGCTTCTGTGGCTGTTCATTGTCCCCGGAGTACAGGTTGTCTGCGTCATGTGTATGCGTATGCACCTGACAGGTCTGAGAGGAGGCCCAGGGAGGAGGAATTACAGAGAAGAAGAGTAGGGGCCAATAAAGAGGCATCAGGGAGCTAGTCAACATGTGCTTGAACCTGCTGGGGACTGTCTGAGGAGCTGTGCAGAATATTGGGACCATTTTGACTTGTATTCCTCATTAGTGGAAGACAGCCCCAGGGGCACTGGCTCCGTGCCACGTCCTGGCCGCTGTGGCCTGCATAGAAGCTGAGCGGGCTCCAGGGGCACCAGAAAGAGCTGTAGGCACAGAACAGGACAGGGGATGTGGTCACCACGCAGGGAGCTGCCCATCACGGCCACAGGGAACCAGAGTCCTTCTGGATGACGGATGGATGCCCAGAGCATCTGCCCTCCAGTTTCAGGGGGTCTGAATCTTGTGGCTCAGGATGAAGGAGAAGCGGTATCAATCCCGATGCCTGTGCAGGCATCATTTTAGTCAGCTCGGGCTGCCCTAACAGAATAGCACAGACTGGGGGCCTTTAACCACAGGGACTTATTTCTTGCAGTTCCGGAGCCTGGACGTCCAAGATCAAGGCGATGGCAGGTTTGGTTTCTTCTGAGGCCTTTTTACTTGGTTTATAGACAGCCAACTTCTTTTTTTTTTTTTTTAATTTTTAAAATGTTTTATTTATTTTTGAGACAGAGAGAGACGAAGCATGAGTGGCGGAGGAGCAGAGACAGGGAGAGACACAGAAACTGAAGCAGGCTCCAGGCTCTGAGCTGTCAGCACAGAGCCTGATGTGGGGATCGAACCCACAAACTGTGGGATCATGACCTGAGCCGAAGTTGGACACTTAACCAACTGAGCCACCCAGGCGCCCCAATGGACAGCCAACTTCTTGCTGTGTCCTCACATGGCCTTTATTCTGTGCATAATCAGGGAGAGAGATCTGGTGTCTCTTCCTCTTCTTATAAGGATACCAGTCCTATCAGATCAAGGCCCTACCCTTATGATCTCATTTAACTGTAATTATCTCCCAAAAGGTCCTATCTCCAAATACAGTCACATTCTAAGGCACTGGAGATTAAGGCTTCAACATATGAGCTGGAAAGGAGACAATTCACTTCGTAATAGGTATGAGTGGCTGGCGGGAGGGCCTGGATGGGAGCCATATTTCCCCATTTTACTGGGTCCCAGAGACAAGGAAGTGAGCAGCTTAGGGTCCCACAGCCTGAGTGGCACTGCAGTGCTGCATCAGAAGCAAACCTTTCTGCCCAGGGTGACTCCCAGACCCAGGACTGCCCACACCCATGACCTATAGGGCATTGTGCCCCCAAGGCCTCCTGGGCTGGGCCCTCCCTTCTTGACAATGCTTGGCACTTCTTCCTGCCCTCCTGAGACTCCCTCAGGCTGTCCTGCATCCCAGCGCTTCCCTCTACCCCACAGGTGCTCTAGGAGGCAGCGCAATGCAGTGCCAAGGCCTGGACTTGAGGGCTGGCTGAGCTGTGAGGCCGTAGTGCTTTCTCTGTACCCTCATCTGAGAAAAGAGGGGGCTGTGTTACCTACTGTCCCTGTTCCCCCAGTCCATCTTGTCAGTATTGGTGGAAAATGTGGAGAGAAATAGGTATTGGATCTGCTGGAGGAATGGTACACTGGAACGATCCATCCAGGAAGGCTGTTTGGTAGGGTAGTTCAAAGCTCTCAGGACTGTGCGTGTCCAAGGTTATTCCCCTCTGACCCATTCTGAGAAGGGGAGCTGCCGAGCAAAGATTTGGCTATGAGGAGAGTCACCAGTGTTGGTCTGTCACATTGTACCCTTATAAACCCCAAAAGGTGCATCACCAAGGGACTGATGAAACAAATCATGGTACCCAATTAAATGGAAAACACAGACATAAAATGTGATTCTGCAAAGCACGTTTAATGATTTGGAAGGATTTTTCACTGTATCAAGTGAAAAGGCTAATTACAGAGCAACCCGGAGTGTGGTTTTGTCCATGTTAAAAAAAAATACAAAGAACTGGAAGAATAATAAGCCAGGCAAAAGCAGCGGTTACTTCTGTGTGATGGGGCTGTAGAGATTTTTAAATCTTTTCTAATCAACATGAGTACTCATTGCTTTTGTAATAAGAAAGCCCACAAAAACAGTGATACTAAAAAGTAACTTTCATAGTCTTGGCAGATGCTGCTAATTCTACAGCTATTATGCCTATTTTCCCCTCATTGCTGTAGCTTGTCCACTCCCAGTGGCTGGATTGTAACCTTTTCTAGGCGCTCTGCTAGGGGCGGCCACATGATGGAGTTCCAGCCAATGAGATGTAAGTAGAAGTCAGGTCTGTGCAGGTTTTTGGGAAAGCTGTCTCCTAATAAGTGGAGAGGGATTCCTGGTCCTTATGCTTCCCCTTTCTTCCTCCTGGAATGTGGCAATGATGTCATGTGACCATCAGGTGGGGGGACAGAAAGGTACAGCCTGGGGTTTTGATGGCCTCCTTGGTTCACTGCATCAGCCCTGGCCTCCTTACCTTCAGGCTTCTTGTTATGGGTGATAATCCTGATAGAACAATTCTGGTTAGACCAGTTATGAATGCTTTTGGCTGCTAGAAACAGAATTTAGGTCTCTTCCCTAGGTCCTAGGTCCCTCCTACCACTCCACAGAGAAAGACGGGTATCTTCACAAAGACTCTCTTCCCAAGCTGACGGTGTCATCTATTTGGTGGTAATCTTTGAGTTTGGTGACTTTGGATGTCTCTACGGCATGGAGAACGTGTTAAGGCAGTACATGAGACCACGAGTCAGCTGTCCCTCAAAACACCTACTGTGTGCTGGGCATTGTGCCAGGTCCTGGGGAGGCCACACAGTGAAACAGACCCTTACCCTCTGCTCTGGAAGCTTACTGCTTGGTACAGAAAAAGGATATTGCAAAATCACAGTTGAGTCTTTGCTGAATTATGAGTATAAAGGGTTTTGAAGTACAAGGTGCCATGTGAGTGATGGGGGAACCTGACCTGGTCAGGAGCTCAAGGAAGGCAACTTGGAAGTGATTTTCTGTGTCCTTAAGCTTGGCAAGATGCATCCAAAATTCCTGGGCTTGTCTTATTCGTCACCTCTGGTCATGTTCCTGTGGATGGCATTCTTCCCCTGGGTATGAGACCTGGCCTGTGGGCTTTATCACCCTTATCAGTAAGATAAGGACACTGGACTTGAACCTTGAGTTTCCAGAGCTTCAAGGCCATATGAAGCTGGGAGGAAGCCACTCAGGGGAGCAGCGCAGAGGGGCTGGGGCGGGGGAGCTGGGGGCCCCCAGAAGGACCACTTACTGCTCAGCCTTGGCAAAGATGTTTGCTATCAGTGTATCTATCACTGAACAAAGCGGGACAGTAATAACTGCCCTCGGGGGGTTATAGCGGGAGATCCGATTGCAGGTAAATTCTGTCGGAATCTGAAGGTGATAGGGCTTTGGAGACTAGGTTGAACAGAGTGGGGAGACAGGAGGGAAGGAGTGTGCTGTGCCCAGGGGCACACATTCTTTGGGAAATTCAGGGTGGCCTTCAGGGGAGGAAGGGAGTCAAGCTGTCACCAGGGAAAGAGAAGCCTCTGTAGGAAAGGGAGTGTGAGGAGGCCCTAAGCGCAGGCGGTGAGAGGAACTGCGGGACTGTGGGGGAGGGGAGGCAGACTCCGGGTCCCCAGGAGGGGTGGGGTGGGGGGGAGGCAGACCCCGGTCACCAGGAGGGGTGGGGAGGGGAGGCAGACTCCAGGTCCCCAGGAGAGGTGGGGTGGGGAGGGGAGGCAGACTCCGGGTCCCCAGGAGGGGTGGGGTGGGGAGGGGAGGCAGACTCTGGGTCCCCAGGAGGGGTGGGGTGGGGAGGGGAGGCAGACTCTGGGTCACCAGGAGGGGTGGGGTGGGGTGAGGAGGGGAGGCAGACTCCAGGTCACCAGGCCGATGACCTTCGGAACCCAGGGACTGATGTGTTTCACAAGGATTGCAGGTCAGCCCTTGCCTAGTCCTTTTACTCTGAGTCAGAGAACAAAGGGGTTGATGGTGGGGAGGCCTAGTGACCCGTGTGGTAAGCTGTGTGCATACCTGTGCCTGCCAGGGAAGTCTGAGCTGTAATGCATGTCTTTATTTTTTTAATGTTTACTTATTTTTGAGAGAGAGAGAGAGAGAGAGAGAGAATCTGAAGCTGGCTCCCGCCTCACCTCTGAGCTGTCAGCACAGAGCCCAACGAGGAGTCTGAACCCATGACTGAGATCACGACCTGAGCCAAAGTCAGACATTTGACTGAGCCACCCAGGCGCCCCAGCATGTATTTACTTTTAATTCATTCTGATGTACTGTTAAATGTGCAGGACTTTTGTAATAACTAGAAAAAAATCATTAAAAAAATCAGTAGTTATTTCTGGGGACAAGATCAGAAGGGACTTTCACATTCTATCTTCTACATCTGAAATACGTTTGATTTTGAATGGTTTGCTCCTGGAACCATGTTTTTGTTTTTTCTGTTATTTGTTTTGTGCCTCTAAACATTGAAGGGTATTCCCCCAGGCGATGTACAAGAAGAAACAGTACAGGCAAAGACAGAAGAGAATTTAGTCTCACAGTCAAGTCAATTACACACACACACACACACACACACACACACACACACACACACACACACACACACACACACACCCTCACTCCCTCCCTCCCTCCCTCCCTCCCTTCCTCCCCCCCTTCTTCCACCTGAGTCAGGCCTGAGGGGATAGCTTGGAGCTTCTCCAGGAGGGCATGGTTTTTTTTTCCCCCCAACTTCCAGTGCTTTCTCTCCCCAAGCTCCAGTGTTTCAAGCTGAAGTCAGCTAGAACATTTAGAAGGCAGTCAGCCTCTCAGTGCAGCCAGCTGGTGGGGTGGGGGGCCAGCTGCCCAGGGTGGAGGAGGAGGAGGAGGAGGAAGCCCATCAGTGGGCTCAGAAGACATCTTCAGAGCCTGACCATTCACTCATCAGCTGGGAGAACTCAAGCAAAATTGAGCAGGCTTCTTGATCTTTCTGAGCCTGTTTCTCACCTGAGAACCAGGAATGACCAAGACACAGGCCAGGGCCTGGCGGGCAGCACACAGCAGCAGGCGAGCTGGGTCATGGGCCTCGTTCTGGAGCAGAAAGACCCGTGGCTCTCAGAGGACTGAGCTGTGTGGCCTGATGCAGGCTGCTGGACCTTCTTGACCCTCCTCTTTCCCAACTATAAAAAACGGACTCATGATGGTGTAGTGTAACCCTTCCGTTTTGATTCTGTCTGGGCGACTCTTCCTGAAATTCCAGGAAAGGGTGTGCACACAGCTTTCCTGCACACAGGCTCACGGCACTGTGTGGGAACCTTTGCCTTGTTCCAGGATGAAAGGAAACCTTCCAATCACTGTATTATCTTCTTTTATTTTTTAAAGCCACTTCCCTGGGGCCAGTACCTACCAAAAGACAGATGCCCGGAGCCGCGAGCCTCCTTGGCTGAAGCTTGCACAAGAGACACATAAAAAGCCATCCATGGGGACCAAGGTAAACACCTAGCGATGACTATAAGCAACTCAAAACAAGCAAATCTACTCTCCTCATCAAAAAACAAGGTAAAAGAATAACAAATGTATTGGAAATGATTGCCTGGATTGTTTGCTCTTTATGGCATTTACGTATTGGAGTCAGGGTTTCCCCAAGTTAGCATGACCCCCGGTTCTTTATGGAGGTAGCAAATCAAAAGCAGGTCTGGGCAGGGGGCTAGGGACACCCTGTGTGCACCACTCTCTGCTCTAGCAGGCATATGCCGCTTCCTCCTGGGGCGGGGGTTGGGGGGGCTGCTTAACCTCCCTTTTTCTCTAGTTCTTTTCCTTAAAATGGGGTGGTTGTGAACTAAAGAAATGTAAAGTCTTCAAAATATGCCATACACCGTGTTAAGCATTCAATGCATTTTCAAGAATCATGAAAAAAACCCAAAACACAAGACTTTACATTGGTGGCAAATACCTTACCTTCCAATGTCCCTGTTGTGAGAAAGCAAAGGATGTTCTGGGCATGTTAATTAAGATGAAGGGAAGGGTCAGGTTTCCATAGTCCAGAGCACCTGAGGACTTACTTTTAAAAATCAGAAAAGTGGGTTTCCTCCCTCCCCCATCTTTTACTGTGGTTTAGTGATTCTCCAGCATGAGGCCCTTCAGAATCCCGTGAAGGCTGGTTCACACAGCGATGCCTGGGCCTCGGCCCGGACTTTCTGATTTAGCAGGGCTGGGGGGTGACACGGAGGATTTGCAGGCCAAGTTCCCAGGTGAGGCGGATGCTGCTCACATTTTGAGAGCCACTATTTTACCTGATACTAAGTATTTACCCAGAAAATGTCCTTTCTAAACCTGGCTTTCCCAGAAGCACTGACTGGGGTCAGCACAGTGGACATAAAAGTGTGTATCGGACAAGCTCTCTGTAGCTCCCAAGCTTTTGGTGGTCGGCAGGGGGTCCCTTGAGAGAATCCCATCCTTGGGAACGCGGAGGCTGGAAATGCAGGACACCCATGGTGGTTATGAAGGTTCTGAACTCAGAGCTTCAGGTTGCATAGATCACTCCGCCAAGGTTTCAGAAGAGGGTGGGGGAATGGACATTCTAGTTTACTTTTAAAAAATGTTTATTTTTGAGAAAGAGAGAGAGTGTGAGCACAGGAGGGGCAGAGAGGGAGACACAGAATCAGAAACAGGCTCCAGGCTGTCAGCACAGAGCCTGATGTGGGGCTCGAACCCATGAACTGAGAGATCATGACCTGAGCCGAAGTTGGACGCTTAGTGGACAGAGCCACCCGGGTGCCCTCTAGTTTCTTTCTCGTGGCATTCAGGTGGCATCAAGTCTGCGTAAGTGGAGGGTCTGGGATGTTTGGCATGAGGGGAGGCTGTTCTCACTGAGGCAGGATGCATTTTGGGGACAGAGGAGTGGGGACCAGGCATAGGGCTCTGCCTGGCACTCTGGGTGGACAGGCCAAGGGCTGTGCGTCCTCGGCTGCCTCTCAGAAGCGTGCAGATCTCAGAGTCCACACATTGGCCTTTGCAGCCTCCGAAGGTAACTGCAAACCTCGAATGCAGGTTAACCAGCTTAACAAGAAAATTAAGTAGAACTTCCTTTGCTCCTTAAACAGTTCTCTCTCTCTCTCTCTCTCTGGGCTTGACCCCATTTTTTATTTTATTAGGTTTTTAATCAGGTTCTACTACAAAGTGCTTTTAACAAGGTTAGAATCTAACCTTTTAGAAAGGCAGAAACAGGGGGACACTGTCTGGTTGTCTATCCAGCTAAGGAAACCCAAGTGGGAGATCCAGGAACGTAGAGGGCTTTGCTCAGTCCCTGGGAGGAAGCCCTGGGGACGTCCGTGTTCAGCTTTGTCCCCTTCATTCTGGCTCCTAAGCGGCATGAAGCAGTGGCTCAGGGTAGGGACCACGGGGCCAGACTGCCTGGGTTTGAAGAGCGGGGCCACTGACTGCCGACAGTACGGATGGCGTGGGCGTGGTACCCGGCTAATACAGTGGTTACGTGACCTGTCCATTATGGGGAAACTGAGGCAATGAGGAACTGGCTAACTGTACACACAGTGCTCAGAACAGTGCCTGACATGCTGACTCTGTAAGTGCCTGTTACTATTATTGTAACGTCACTGAAGAGAAAAGAACCAGGGCTCCAGTGGGCAAGGGAGATGGACTATAACCCTGAAGGACCCTCACATTTTCTCAACAAATAGATCACTGAGCTACCACTCAGTGCCACGCCTGGAGTGGGCTGGAGGGGCAGCAGAGAATGGAGCTGAATGTCCCTGTCCCCAAGGAGCACGCGGCCAGGGGAGGACGCACACTCTGCGGAGAGTCCCATGGATGGGTGCACAGTGGCCACATGAGATGAGTGTTCTGAAGGGCAGGATTCAGCCTGCTGAGAGCATCCGGCCTCCGGGCTGGGGCGCTGGCCCACAGGCGGCGGGGCTCTGTGTCAAGCCTGGAGGACAGTCAGGCATCAGTTATGGGGAGGATGGTCACGGCAGGGACCACGGAGACAGAGCTGAGCTGCACAAAGGCCCCGGGCCTGAGGGGGCTTGGTGAGGAACTAGGTGGGGGTCAGGTGTGCAAGAGGGAGGGAGGGCGTGGGGTGAGAGGGCTGGGGAGCGTGTGCTGCTCGCGGGGTCCAACTACAGTTAGAGCGAGGCAAACTCTTTAAGGAGTTTTAAGGCAGAGGTGGAGGAAGACTCGGGGCTGGACTGGGAGCGGGAGAGGCTGTGGGGAGCCGGGGTGGTTGGGATTCTGGAGGAGCCGCTGGAGGGCCTGTTAATACACTGTCCTTGAGTCCTGCCTGGCACCTTGACTCCCGAGATCGTGACGCGGCGGGTGCGCCGTGGGGCCCAGGACCCCGCCTTTGCGGCCCGCTGACGCTGTTATGGTGGCCGACGCCGTAAGTGGCACTAGCCTGGATTCTCTTGGTGGCAGGGGAGCTGGTGAGTGGATGGATTCTCAGAGACATGCAGTGTACATGTTTTAAGGAGAAGGCAGGAAGACCGTTCTGGAAAACTGAGACTCTCTTAACTCTATGATACTTGCCACAAGCATAACTGGGTGCAAATTTCAGAGATGCCACAGCCATCTGGGGACGGGTGAGGGGGAGAGCTTCGCCGAAGCAGGAGACCCACGTTCTGGAACTCCGAGGCGACAGACCCAGGCTGTTCTGGTCACCCCAGGCTCCGCGCATCCCTGTTCTGTGCAGCGCTCCCGCCAGGATGGTGCCGTCCACCCCTCTGCTTCCTGTGGGACGGCGCGCAGCACTGAGGACACACAGAGCCTGGGCTACGCGGAGCGGCTGCGGACGCACTCTCTGTCCCGCAGAAAGCCAGAGACGTACACTTCTTTCTTCTCCTTAGCACTTCAGAAAGGACGCTGGCCAACCGAGCCACTCCATCTCGAAACTTCCCACCCTCTGGCTCTGAAATATGGTGGCGTCACACGTAAGATTTAAGTCAGGCATAAAAACACATGGACTCCGGAGACCTCCATTAGGCCTCCCTGTGAGGTCCTGTGGAAAGAAAGCCCGCTGTCTGTTGCAGATGACAGGTCACATTACCAGGATGGAGTGTCAGACAAGTCAACACTCCAGGAAGGGTCCTCTTGTGCCCGGCTGTCATCCAGCCGAGCTGGGGACACACGCCTGACGGAGAGCTGTGGCGCTCTCACACTCAACGAACGGCATTTCCTCTCCAGGGCATCTGGGACCATCTATAAAATAGACGCGTCCCCAATCTGTGTGGCTACCAAAGGCCTTCGTCTCTCAGGCGTGTCCCCCGGGGCCACCATCTGTAACGAGGGCTTCCCTTCCCTCCACCTGGCCCCTTCCAGAGCTGCCACCCCCATGTAGCAGCACCAAGCCCCACGTCCACCCTGCGTGTCCCCAGCCCCCAGCAGGAAATGTCCAGTTTTCCTCTCCCAGCGGGAAGCTCACAGCATGTGCTCCTCTGCGGCCCTAACGCTGTGAGGAGTGGCAGCCACTTTCCAGGTGGAGCTGGGGGCCGGCCGGCTCCGGGCACGCGCGTGTGTGGCGGAGCCCACGCTGCGCACGGGATGAGCCGCAGCTGCGTGCGAGCTGGCGCCCCCAGATGAGCCACTGTAGCGCCTTGACGGCGGCCGCTGCCTGTGGCGGGGTGTGACCCTGGTGTTGTGAAGTAGCCGTTCTCTGATTGGCAACGGCCTGATTCACAACACCAGCTGCCCCACCGCACCCTGCCTGGAGGTCACGGGGCCGCTGGCGGTCGCGCAGTCAGTTGCCTCCTCGGTGCTGCTGCGGGCGTGTGGAGAGGGGACAGAGAGCAGCCGTGGGTTAGAAGTGAAGGCAAGCAGTGTCCATGTTTCATCACCCTCTATCCTCATTCCGTTCACTTCTCTTTTTGCTCAGGACCTCGGCCAGCCTTCCCCTCCCCTGGAGTCATGGGTGTATCCGTGGCTCCGAGGAACCCGGGGCCCCTGGACATGAACTTATCTGTGCATCAGTCCTTCACTGGAGGGGCTCTCCCGCCTTCCACAAATCCTCAGTGGAAAATACAACCCTCCACAGCTTGCATTTCTCTGCTTTGGGAGGTGGAATGGTAACCAAATATTTCTAAGGTAAAGCTCTGATCAAGTTTTTTCCCCACTGAAACTTACAGGTGTGGAAGGCATGGACTCTTGCTACTCTGTTACCAGATGTAGACACCAAGCTCAGCTCATGTTCTAAGTGGTAACTCTGCCAAGGGCCCCTCCTTCCTCCTTTCCGATCTGTGGGTCCTCAGACCCTGAAGGCTGCATGCAGCAGCTCCCTCATTTACTGAGGGTGACCAGGCTCAGGATGGAATCTTCCAAGGGGTGGAAATGCATTCCAAGCACAAAGCACAGGTGATCGCTGAAGGTCTGGGGCTGTCGTCCAAACCAACCAAAGCCGTGAGACTCACGGAACAGAAATCGGGCGGCCAGTGTGAAAGCAAGGAGCCATCACCGTGCTCTGCCTTTCCATCAGCAGGGGACCCGCCGGGCTTTTCCTTGCTCAGACACGGGGTGTCTCAGCAGTGAAATGACTTTGGGATTCCCGCTTTGGTACGTGCCTAGGTTTTATCAGCATTATGAAATGATGCAACAGAAACTGACATGAAAATAGCATTTGAAGCCGAGTCCCTATTTCCAGGTGTCACTGAACACTTTTCAGTGAATAGCTTCTTTGGCCAGAAATGGCTCCCGCCTGCTGCCTGGCTCTTAGTTACCCGATCAAGAAAAATATTTTCCGCTTTCTGCCATCTATCTCGGAACCTGCTTTATTTTAAGGACGGGGAGCTGGCGAGTGCCTAGCCCTGGATGTGGTACAGACCTTCTACCAAATCCAGAGCTGGGGGAGGCAGAACGTTTGAGGAATCTGTCAACCAGCGCGGTGCCGTGTGAATCACTGGGGCCTTGGGGTTCAGAAACATCTGAATTTTTATGTCTATGATCAAAGAATCCCTGCTGGGACATTAGGGCATAACGTCTACACTGGGGACTCTATGGTCCACCATGAGTGGGTTGCCTGAGGCAGACCCCAGGGTGTGCGTTCAGACTCTGTCCCTTCCTGTATTCCTAGAGCTAGCTGCAAAATTTTCTGGACCTCCATGTTAGTATCTGCACAACAGCTTAGGAAGATTGGAAAACCTTGCATACAGCAAACACTTGATAGACATGTGCATTCGATGGGTGTTGGCACCAAGTTATGTGGCTGGATTTCTGAGCTTTGGGTAGAGAGACATCTCAAAATTTTTCTGTCCAGTGGATTGTCTTGAAGGCTAAAAATCACCTACTCTGAGAATCAGCAAGTTCTAGAAAGTGAGATTAGTTCCTTGTTAAAAATAAAGCAGGGGGGACGGTTAATTGTCAGTGCCGAGTGGCCAGAACCTTCGGCATAGTTAGTGTGCTTTTTTGGCCAAGACTGTGTATGTGGAAGGTTATACTGGTACCAAGGGAAACCTGCACATTTTCCCTGAAGGTCGAAACATCACGAACCTAGGGACTGGCAGTCCTGCATCTGAGGGGCAAAAGGAGACTGGGGAATGGGGGAGAAGGTGAGGCCATAAACATAATTAGCCACAGCCACCTCTTCTTGGTTTTGTCTACAACTCACCAGGGCTCAGGGTATCAAAGAGAGATTAAAAAATGATGGTCTCAAAAGCCACAAGTGACCTTCACATTTTAACGTCAAATGCTTGCAAGGAGTTGGTACTGTGCAAGGGAGGCCTGGCCCTCTTTCTTTCCCCTTAGGCTTCACTGCCTTTTCCCTCTCCCTCTCTGCTTTTCTAACTTCTCAAATAAGCAATACTCTTTCCTACCACAGGGCCTTTGCACAAGCTCCTTCCTTAACCTAGAATCCTCCCTCTCCATTTTGCATAGTTTAATACCAATTCCTCCTTCAGGCTTCAACTCTGAAGTCACTTCCAGGACTGACTCCCCTCCCCTGGACCAGATTGGATTCCTCCATGACATGCTTCCCTGGTGTCTGGTGCTCTTCCTTCAAGACACCTGTTATACTGTGTGCATGATATCCCTTCCACTCCACTCTGAGCTTGCCATTGGGTCTCCAGCATTGGGGATGCTGGATAAATACTGGCTGGTTGAATATATAAAGGCAGATTCCTGTAGCCCAATGACTCCATTGTAAGCATTTAGATGAATCTGTCAGATGAATCAAAATGGCACCAAGAACCTTAGGGGCATACACAGTGCTATTTTGTAATGACTAATTTTATGGTAATAGATGACTGCTGGACCTCCTAACTCAGATCCCTGCCTTTAGGCTAACCCCACCATGATATACAGGGAAATCAGAAGGATTCTTCCAGAGGGTCAGTCAAATCTGGCTGAACCTCTCCAAGGTTCCATTAGTGCCCATGCTGGAGTCTCAGATCCTAAAGCTCCTCATTTCCCTGCCTGACTCCCCCCTCCCCTCCATAAGGAGCAGGAGTGCCCATAATACACCACGTGTGGATGCTTCTGTGGATGGAATGCCCCTCACCCTTTCTACCCAGTGCACCCCTCTTCCGCAGTTGGGCTCCAGGGTTAGCCCTCAGGAAGGTCCTCCTGGCCCCTTGCAAGGGGCCTGAACCCTTCACCTGGTGGCATCTAGGACTTTTGTACCTTTTGCGTCCAGTGCTGTTCCAGGCTTTGGTTCCATTTTAGGAGACAGTGATCCTAGGGGCAGAGGCCATCATGGAGTCCCTGGCAGCGGGTGCCACACAGTGCCTGTAACACAAGAGCTTTCAGCTTAGATGTGCTCTTGGTCAGCAAGGAGGTCCTGCAAAGTTGGGGAAACATGGATACCAGCGGGTTAATGATCGGTCCAAAAATCCCAATATTTTGCCATCGACTTACATTCCTTCATCTCCACGGCCGTCCTGTACCCCCAGCGCAGACCCCCGCCCCTCTCGCCAGGAGGACACAACGCACATCCAACTTGTCCTTTGTGAGTCATTCTTAACTCTGCAGCCCGAGTGATCCTTTTAAAACATGAATCAGAGCTTGTCATTCTGCTGCTTCAAACACTCGTTCCTTTCCCTTCACACCCAGAATATAACCCAAATTCCCCGCAAAATCCCACAGGTGCTGGTGACTCAGCTCCCCACCCCCCGCCCGTGCCTGTCCACCATCACCTCCTGCACACCCCCCACCCCGTGCCTGTCCACCGTCACCTCCCCTCCTCCTGGACTTAGCTGCACTCCCTTGGTCTCAGATCTTGAAACACAGGGCTAGACCATATGGTGCCTTCGGAAATGTAAAAAAACAGGCCTTTCCTGTGGATGGAGACTTTTGTGGGCTCAAGAAGATACCCCTTTCCCTGGGCAAACACAGACCTGTAACGGGGGCATGTGACCTGGTGAGTGGCCTTGGTCTTGACCATAACCCTAACCTGCCACAGGGTTGGGGGCTGGAGCCTACCCTGTCCCCCCCACCCCCACCCCAGGGCCTTCCTCCCGGCTTTTGTCTCCCTGAGGACCTCAACTACCCCTGGAGCATTTTTTTTTAAATATTTTTATTTCTAGGAGAGAGAGAGACAGCGTGAGCAGGGGAGGGTCAGAGAGAGAAAGGAAGACACAGACTCTGAAACGGGCTCCAGGCTCTGAGCTGGCAGTCAGCACAGAGCCCGACGCGGGGCTCGAACCCACAAACTGCGAGATCATGACCTAAGCGAAAGTCGGACGCTTAACCGACTAAGCCACCCAGGCACCCTTCCCCCGGAGCATTTTTAAGGGAATGTAAGAATTCTGGTGTTCCAACACTGGCATCAATTTTAACCAAAACCTTTTATGTCCTTATTTTCTACTTTGGCCTGCTTATGTTAGCCCATCACTATAGCCTTGATAGGGTCAAACCAGCTAATTACTTTGTTTGTAAGTCACATTATGATCACTCGGTGTTGGGAATCCCGAGTATGTGGCATTTATCTAAGCTGTAGATCATCAGAGGTCTCAAATCAGCAAACTGTTCTGCTGCCTGGTACCTTCTCACAGCGTGTTTCCTCATCAACCCCCTCCCAGGCTGAACAAGAGTCCATACAAACCCATTCAGCCTCGGACATCAGCCCCCGTCTGGCTGGCTCAGGAGAGGGGAGGGACTCAGGGAGTCCTGCTCCGTTCCAGGGACTCTGATTAACCAGATCTGGGACGACTGCTCTAAATCGAGGGCTCTGATCAACGCTGACATTCCTAATGAGCCTCAGAGCGGTGGGAGTCTGATACGGCTTCAGCATCTTCAGAGGCAAATTAACTCTTGCCCACGTGGCAGGTGCTGCTCGGGTCCAGCACACCGCTCCCATATACGGACTGTCCTAGGTCTGGGGGCTTCCTTGGGTCAGGAAGGGGAAGAAGAGTAAGTCAGCTGGGTGTCAGGGGGTTGACATCCTTAGTGGCCCCCAGCAGCGGCACAATGGAGTTGGCCGATAATACCTTGCTGTCTTGCCCCACAGAGAGCAGACGTCCCCACCTACCAATAACCTGGTGGGCAACACAGTTTTTATTGGACACCTCCCCTCTCCCCTCCCCAAACCCAGCCATGTTTTGGGGTCTGTGTTAGATGTATTTAAAGGTACCCATGTGTTGAACAGGTGTATCTTACCATATTCCTGTGGTCATTTTCAGCAGGGCAGGGCCAGGGTGAGGGGAATAAATCACCGGCTCTCAGATGCTGACCCCACTCTTGCAGGGGTGGGACGGTGAGCTCCTCCTGAAATTCTGCATCCTGGGCCATCTCATTCGCTCACAGTTCTGATGTTCAGGGAGGGAGAATACCCAAATCAGGCCAAACAACCCACTCCAAGTAGGTCTTTTCTAGAGTGTGTCGTACTTCTGTTTCTTCATTGCTTTTCCATAGACAATAACCCTCTAAATGGAAGACCCTTGGGCACCAAAGCTCCAGGGTATGGGGATCATTCTGCACAGTCCCTCATCACACATACTGTTACAAGCATTTAAGAGAGCACGTCCACTCTAGGACGATGGCAAAAAAAAGCCCAACGGCAGCCTGTGAATCCTGCCTGCTTTCGCCCATCTTGGCTGATGCCGGCCAGGTGGGCTTCAAAATAAAAACTCCTGGTTCCCTGGAGTTTATTAGCACAGTTAATATTGCATGCAAATAGATTTCCCCGCTTCCGTCATGCCAGTCCATTAATTCAGCCCCTTGTCTGCTACATCTTTATCCTTGGCAGCTTAATCCTGCCAAATGCCTTTGCTGGAGCACATGTCATGCTGCGCCTGTGTCCAACAATGCAATTTTGCTAATCCTGTTGTATCAGCTTTGTGGCCCTGTCTGGTCAATCCAATGGTGGAAAAAGTGCATCTAAGGTCTTTTGCCAAGATCTTCCTCCTCCTCTGGCACTCGCCCCTTCCTCTTCCTCTTCTTTACTATTATTATTTTTTTTAATTTAAATATGGTTTCAGTGAAACGGTTTGCAAGTCAACCACAGTGTCTGGACAGCTGCCATTGCCCATGTCATTCAGCAAGAACGTGGAGGCTCTCAGCGGGCCTCCAGACCCCTTCCAGTAGCCTCACCCAGCTGCTGGCTGAACGTGAGAGTGGGAAGGGCTAAACAGGGAAATCGGCTAAGCATCTCTTCTTTCTCCTAGGCTCTCCGAGGCCTGAGGATGGCTCAATGCAGCGAATACATCTCACCCACCAAATCTGACGCCAGCCTCTTTACAGCTTAGTGGGATCGTCAACACGGATTATTGAAGAGGTGCACCCCTTCCTGCGGCCACCTGGGTCTGGTATGCACCTGACACGGGGGACTACAGCCCCCAGGCCCCACGGCGAATAGCTCCTCGTGCCCATGGCCTAGTGGGGTTAGGAACATGGGCCTTATAGTCAGATGTGCCCGGCTTCAAATACCAGCGGGGCTACTTTCTACCTCGGCAACAACTAAGGCAAACTCTGTGAGTTAGTACACGTTAATCACTGTGAACGAAGCTGGCACGCACGGACAGCAGGCCCCGGGTATATGTGAGTTCATCAGCATAGATTGTGAAATTTGTCACAATTTGCTGTCACCAGCAGCTTGCTCTGGTATGCATGCCAAGCGCATGGTGAGACTTCCCGCGGGCCTGCTGCTTACAGGAATCTGGCTCTAAGGAGACCTTCCCGAGTGCCCCTGCTGCTGTCCTCTGTGCTCTGGGAGGTGTGAAGGGGCGTTCCAGCTGGGTGAACAAGGGTCTGCGAGGAGATTCCCAGCGGCCCTGTCCTGGGTCTGCTCCCGCCTGACCCTGGGCAAGGTGTTCAACCTCTGAGACTCTCACTCCACAAATGGAAAAGCTGGTTCTACACGGCAGGGTGATGGTCAAAAGCCCAGGCGAGGCAGCTGGCAAGCGGCTCACCCGTGGCTCAGGGCGTCCGGGCTGTTAAATCACAGACCACCCTGGCTTGTTTCTTGTCCCGAACGCCCTCGGCTCCAGGGTCCCTTCTGCGGAAGTGTGCACTCAGGCTTCTGGTCTGCGCCCTAAGGCTGATGAGTGGGGTTTCTTTCCTCATGTATTTTTATTTCTCTGATGAAAAAGTGCTTTTATCACATATGTACGTGCCCCTAAGCACTGTTATTTAGGTTTGTTTGCTTTTGAGCTTTATGCAAATTGTATCATACACCACTGAATCTTCTGCAACTTAATATTTTCATGCAACTTGCTATTTTCATTCAACATTATTTCCAAGGACCCTTGGATCCTTGGCTAGTAGCAGGACAGTCCCCTGGGGGAATATGGCAGTCACTCATCTGTTTTCCTGAAGATGTGCAGCCAGGTTGCTTCCTCAGCCCCCCGGCAGCCCTGTCCACACTCTTGGGAACTCTCGTGCTCTTGTGCAAGTGTTTTTCCAATGTATATCCTGGCCCATAGCCTTGTGAATGTGTAACTTTGTAACATAGCACCAGGCTGTTCTTAATAGTGCCATTTGAATTTCTTACCCAACTTTATGAAAAACACGTCAATGCAGCAATGATTCAAGAAGAAAGGCAGGCAGGCAAGAAGGGAAGGGAAGGGGAGGTGAGAGAGAGAGAGAGAGAGAGAGAGAGAGAGAGAGAGAGAGAGAGAGAGAGAGAGAGAGAGAGAAAATTCCCCTAAACAGTTTAAGGCCATTATAGAAAATACCTACATATCCTCAAGGTGTTTTGCTTTATCTAATGATCCAAATTCAATGGCTGTGGGGTATTTAATATTCTCTTGAAAGACTAAAAATAATTTATTAAGTCCAGTTGGTACACATATGAGGAGACTGGCATTTTCACTTACTGTTTTGTAGAGTGTTAATTGCCTTCTTTCTTGAAAATAATTTAGCGATATGAAACAAAGTCCTTAAAAGAAGTCTAATCGGCTTGTTAATTCCCCTCACAGGATTTTATTCTAAGGAAAGAATAAGGATGCGAAGATGTTTAAGCACGCTAACTGCAGTTACTGAGAGCAAAAAGAAGAGGAGGAAAAAATTGAAACATCCCAAAGTTATTGGTTAAAAACTATGCAGCGATTTAAAATGAGGAAAGGTGGGTCGCCTGAGTGGCTCAGTTGGTTAAACACCTGACTCTTAATTTCGGCTCAGGTTGTGATCTCACTCACAGTTTGAAGGTTCTGCACGGGGCTCCGCTCGGACACTGCAGAGCCTGTTTGAGATCCTCTCTCTCCCTCTCTCTCTCTGCTCCTCTCCCATGAGTGCTCTCTCTCTCTCCCTCTTTCTCTAAATAAACTTAAAAAATACAACGAGGAAAGGATATGTATATTACAGTGACTGCGGAAAAGGCAATTACACGTGTGCAGACTACCCTGTACACAGGGTGAGTGGTGTTTGAATGACGGTGTGTGTGTAGGTTGCAAACTGCCTCTGTGTTTGGACACAGTTGAATGTGGATGCTGATGTGAGCACGGGGACACCTTCTAGGGTAACCTTGAGAGCAGAGGATTAAACCTGTTTGGTCCTGGGCATATCAAGACAGGAATTTGCTCCTGATGCAAGGAGAGGATTTTGCTACTGAGAAGAGCTTTATTCTTCCCTTGGCAACGCAGGCACTGACCACCACCTGTTTTTCCAGATTCTGCTAGATCTTCTAATAAATTAAGTCCAGTCGTTGGTGGAGGGCTTACTGTGTACCCATTCCCACACTTGACACTTCACATTCATTATCCGGTTGAATTCTGATTAAGGTGAGAGAATGCTGTTTCACCAATTTCCTACTTCAAGAAAATGGAGAAATAAAAGTACTACATTATTAAAATAAAATAAAAATGGAGACTTGGAAGCCACAACGAATTTACCCAAAGTTGTAGCGACAAAGTGTCTGCACGGCCGTGGTTCAAGCCCAGAGCTGCTGGCTCTCCAGGCTCCTAGGCTACAAAATACATCCTTGGCATGATTCCACCACTTCTGCTGGCATCCGAGTCAAGGTAGACCTCCCGAATTAGCAACTTTCTTTCGCGTTTATTTGTTCCAAGTTCTAGCTATGCCAAATGCAATGTTTTTCCTTTTCATTCTGGCCATTCATAAATCCTACACTTAAGTTTCAAGGGGGGGGGGCCGTGAGGAAGGGAGAATATGGCAAAAATACCCACAAAACCCCAAGACTTTTCTCTGCAAAAATTAGGAAATTCTAGCATCTAGCACGCTCCAGTGATTAGAAAAATCCTATATACCTCAAATCTATGGCACAGATCTCAATCCAGTTTTCATTTGCCAGTCTCTTGAATAGAATGGGTTTGTGATCCTTCGCGTAATTGATAGAATCATGCTATCAGTTCTGACTCTCTGGAGTCTTTGGCTCGGATAGGTCCACTGAGGCACACCGGTGTGTTGCCTTGGCGAGAATTCCTGCTGAATGGGCAGTCAGTGGAGCGTGGGTCTTGAGAGAGTCATGCTTACCTAGCAGAATGCAAACATCTTTGACCTTTGCTTTCCGGAAAAAAGGCAGCATTAGCGGTCTATTGCATTTCCTCTGGCAGGATCAATCCCATATCCCAGCCAGCCCGGTGGCCCCTGCTGGTGGCTAATCTCACAGAGGTGAAGCTCCCCCTTGCACTGGGTTGCTGTATCGGCATGCAGGCAGGGGGGTGAGGGGCTGGAATAAAGGCTGGGAGCAGAATAATAGGCACACGACGTGTCTGAGAAGGGCTGCTCCCTGCCACGTGTGGCAGGAAGCTGTTTTTAGTGGTTGATTCGCTGCCAGAAGATTCACTTTTGCCACGAATGCTATTTAGCATCATGGAGGGAGTTGATGATTTCTTCTTTGCTACGGGGAGAATACTTAGTTGTTCCTTTTTAGCTCAGTGAGAGTCGGCTGCATCCAGTCTCTGGTGGCTCTAGGGGTGTACTCCGCACTACTTCCCGGCACAGGGCTGGAAGTGCCTAGGTTTCTCTAAACTGAAAGATTTATCTGAGAGTCCTAGGATTTAAAGAGGCCTTGGGACTCGGCTTTTGTAATTTTTCACTGAACTTGAAAATGCTTGAAGGCTGTTGTCATTTTTTTTTTTTTTCAGCCGGGTCATCTCATTTAGTAGGTTTGTCTCCGAGTAGGTCCAGGGAGGTGAAAGCCACACGTGCGGTCAGCAGAGGTGGACTGGACTTCCGTGAGGCCCTCAGAGTTTCCAGAAGGGTCGTCAGCTCCTTGTCTCCCCTAAATGATGCTGCTTCAACTATTTTAGGATCCAAGCAAAATGCAGAAAAACCTTGCTTTAAAGAATCCCTCTACTGATACAAACACCACCCAAGGAGCAACCTCTTCACAAAAAGGACGATTTGTCCTTAAAAGGAAGTTTCCTCTGTACCTTAAAGACCACAGTGGAGGCACGATGTTTCACTGCGGGGCCGTGCCCCGTTGCATAAAGAGAAGTCCATCTGCATTTATCTCTGAGAAGGGATTGCTTTTGAAAAAGGACCTCCCTCCCCTGCCAGCCCCGGAAGACATATCGACAGGAGGATTAAGACATAACGACAATAGGGGGATTATTTCCTAACCTGGTGTGTGACAAACGCCTATTAATAAATGAACAAGCCTGTCCCGTCTCCATTTTCTCTCCCACACAAAGCCCCGTCGCCCAGTGACTGGGCGGTGCTGCTGACCTCTCCTTCCCGCCCCGCCGCCTGCGCAGGACCAGGCGGGGGTCCCCACCCCCGGCCCCGACCGAGGTGGCCATGCAGAGGGCCAGCACTGTCACCCAGGCAGATGGGCTGCTCCCAGCTCCTGTGTGTCCCTCCTGCTGTCTCGACTCCGGTCAGTTCTGCTGCGCAGGACGATGCTTCTTGTCAGACGAAATAGATGTTGGAGAAGCCTGACCAAGCAGCTCTCCTCAGGAAGAGCGGAAGCTGTCATTGAACAACTGAGACTTCAAAGGCCAGGCTGGGCGGGTCTGGTTCTCAGCAGAGACCTACGTTTCGGGGCAAGTCCTGCTCCCTCCCACAAGTCCTGGCCTCGGTCACACCAGGTTTGCATTCTCTTCTCTCCAGGGCTTCTCCCAAGAAATGATCTCTTAGCAAACGCAGCAACGAATGTGGTCTCAGAGGAAGAAAACCTTCTCGTGAAAGGTGGCCTAACACAGGGGCAGGGCAGGCTCTGCTGAACGGATGAGCTGCCTCTCCAACACCACAAAACACTCCGGGAGAGAGATCGGAACCGGCTTCTGAGAATGATGAGTCACCACGCCTCCTGCACGCACCGCCCTGGGTTGGGGGAGACCCTGGCACACCTGTGCTCGCCCACCTGGGCTGACTCGCTGCACTGTCATGCCCACAGCCTGTCAGGAGATCACCCAGCCGTTATTTGGAGATCGCTAGCAAAATCGAAGGACACATCGCAACTCTGAATCTTTCTGTGGTTTTTAACCCCTTCTGGGGGCCGGGAGCAGTGACCTCCCGGAAGGTCCATTCCCTGGACTCTAGACCCAGGCACATCACTGGCATGGCTTTTGCAGAATGTCATTATCAGAGTGGCTCAGGGACTCGATCTGTGAGCCCCAGAAGGAGCCCCAGGTCAGCTGGAGTCAGGGGATTCCGCTGGAAGCCTGGCCCTAGGCACTACACCTCATAAGGGCCTCTGGGTCCTGGGGGCAGTGGCGGCCTTCCTGCAAATGAAGGGGCTCACATGCCCGGGGTAGGGGGTTACTCAGAGGAAGAGGAAGGTGGGACGGACCAAGGCAGAGGATAGAATTCAGGGGGGCACGTGCAATTTCCTTGGTAACACTGTTTAATAAAATTCTTTGGTATTTTTAATAATATTTTAAGTATTTTTTATAATTATGTTATTGATGAAACTGAATGAAGAATACTCAAATATCCTGGAGACTTCAAATAAAGCACTTTTGAAACCCTAGGTGTCTTAATGTATGTATTTAAATATCCTGTGAGAAGAGGTCTGTCCAGGACATAGAAAGATGGGGAGCCCATACCCCTGTGGCTGTGGATGCCATGGGAAGGTGGACGTCAGCATGGATTTGAAGATGCAGCCCCACCTGTGTCCCCATCTCACCTTGCTGCATTCAACAGCCTTAGAATATGTCCACATGCTTCCTTACCGGTGCCTCAGTTTAAAAAAATTTTTTTGAATGTCTACTTATTTTTGAAGGAGAGAGAGAGAGACAGTGTGTGTGTGTGTGGGGGGGGGGGGCCACAGAGAGAAAGGGAGACACAGAATCTGAAGCAGGCTCCAGGCTCTGAGCTGTCAGCACAGAGCCTGGTGCGGGGCTCGAACCCATGGACCGCGAGATCATGACCTGAGCTGAAGTTGGATGCTTAACCAACTGAGCCACCCAGGCGCCTCTGCACCTCAGTTTGCTTACTGTTAACATGGGAGTAACAATACTCTTGAGCCTCAAAATCGGACACCACGTGTCTTGCCCACGGCCAGGCTGTAGCCAACGCAGAATGCCTCGTCATGAGGCATGGAACAAATCCCTACTGACCTGGAGGTGCTGCCAAGCTTCTCCACTCTTGTTCTGGACACAACGCAGGATGTCCGGCCTCCTTCATTCCACAAAGAATTCCAGGAAATTGTCACCCTCATAGTCATTCAACTTCAGCCTCAGCAAAGGTAACCTTCATGGGGGCTTGCTTGCTTTACACCAAAGGAGGCCCACCTTATCACTGATCTGCTGTCAGAAGCCTGGGCTGAAAAATTCTGGGCGGGGTGGAGGGTACGGAATTATCTCCTGCACTAGCATTATGGGCATAGCTAACATCACAGCACCTCTAAGTGCCTCTTAGCTCAAGTTTGATGAAATGCTTCTAGAGACATGCCTTCATGGGTCTTTGAAGCAGGGATGCCAAGAGAGTGAAGAGGTTCCTGTGTCGAGGCCCAGGCGCTCTCTTCCTTCCCCTCTCCTCATCCCCAGCTCTCAATCTTAGAAAGACAACAAAGTAAAAGCCAGGTAGGATGATGATGATGCAATATCTTTAGACAAAGCACCGAGCCCACCACCTAGCTGACGTTAGTCCTCTGTCCCCTCACTCTCAGAGGCAACAGTCTGGGGGCTCAGGAGGAGAGGTGCGGGCTTTCAAGGGAAGCCGAAGAGAAAGGGCTGGAAAGAGAAGAGCCTCTGTAAAGCTCGTCTTCTCGGTTGAAGATACACCCTGACTTCCGCTCCTCTTCCTCAAGAGGCACCATAAAGGATCACAGTTTGTCTGCACTTTGCAGATGGGAAAACTGAGTGAGCGGGTCTTAGAGCAAACCTTTCTGGGAGCAGTGTCTTTATCTTTATAAAAAGTGCAGGTTAGTAGGGGCTGGACGTACTTTGTAAACACTTTTAACTTGGCTTTGAAGTAAATTTTGTTTCATAGTCCATGCTTTTTATTTTCTTTGCTCCTACAATGGGCTCAGACCAGCAAAAGCGAACGCTGCCTCAGATGGTGGCTAGTTCAGGGGAGCGTGCTGACCGCCAGAAGGACAATGAGACCCAGAGGGCGGGCAAACATTTCCAAACACCACCTCTTGTTACCTTTCCCAGTTTACAGGACTATGGGCGGCTCATGGAGGTACGGGAGACTGGGGGGGAGCCCTGGAGTCAGAAGGTGAGGGTTACTGTCACGTACCCTGTATGACCCTGGGGCACTCAGTCATCTAACCCAAGCTTCAGCTGCATCACATAGAACGCGGAACTGGATTATTATAACTGAACCAGACAAGATGTCCACATGAGGCTTTGCCATTTATGAAATCCACACCCCTGCCTTCAATGCCTAAGCACATTTAGCTGTAAAACACTGCTCACCTTTTGAGTGTCTGACCATCAAGTACTCATCAAGTAGAGGGCAGTGTGGCTGGAGTTCAAAGGGGACTCCCACAGGGAGCCTGGGTACCTGGGATGGAAGGGTAAAGGGTAAAGGTCAGTGAGACAGACTGCCAATGATTAGTTGACAGTTTCCTCATCAGTAAAAGGAACTATAACAATACTTCCCCGCCTTGGCTGTCAGAAGGAATGAGAGATAATCCATGGGCTTGATAAATATTCACAGATATCATCATCACCATCATCATCGGCAACTCATCAATATGCACCCCTAAGTTCGCAGAAATAACACAAATACCACAGGGGGGAGGTCCCACAGAGCTCTGTCTTAGGGAGCCCTGGAGGAATGATGCGCACTTTGCAACCTTCCTTCTAAATAATGCTCCCGGGTTCAGAGTTCATTAAGCCAAAGAATAAATAACACGTTGGTAGAACCCATTATGTTCTTGGAAGTGTTTCTCTCCAATATCACACATTAGGAAGAAAAATCAAAAAGGATCAAAGTAGAGGCATCCAGCTGGTTCATAGCCAAGGCTACACAGCGTTCGGGTGTTTCTACTGTCAGATCACAGCAAAATAATGGGGAAAGGAAACATTATACAATTGATGTTGGTAGGAGAGCTGGATAGCAATATTGAGAAGACATTCTGATTTCCGTTAGGTAACTGTGCCCTTGTCCCTGGAGGTTAAGTGCTGCCCTTGGCTTTGGCCACACAGGGACCCCATCATCCCCACTGAAATCAGTGGGAGGGTCCCCACCAGCGGGTCCAGGCTACGGAGCTCAGCCACCACACAGCTCTCCAAGCAGCTGGTGCTGCCTCGCTACCGTTTCTCAGGGCCTCCACAGAGCGTCCTCTGAGCCTGCTCTGGGGATGGTGAGAAAGTAGGTGTGCGGGGCACACATGGTAAGTCTACAGCCTCCCAGACGTCCTAAGCCTTTGGTTCTGCATTATGCTAGGGAAGTTCTAGAACCTTACTGAATATAGAACCCTTGAGTCCAACTTAGAGCCAATCAGCAAAGAAATCTTTTAGACTCACTTCCAACAGCTTGAGCTAACACGTCAATTCAGAATTTCTCTATTCTGCCCTCCTTTCATCAATATAATTTAGCAAAATCTTACAATCCTTTTAGAGGAATGTCCCTCCTGGGCTCTCCCGACTCCCAGGCCCTGGGGACCTGAGGCCACTCTGCCCACCCCATGGGGGTGGGGTCTCAGCTGAGGCAACGCTCCTGGACCCCACCTCCTTCTGCTTCCCTAGTTGCCACCACTGTTTTCCACTTGTGGAGACAGTTCTTTAGGAAGCAAAATTTGCTGACTGAGGTGCTCAGTTCTGTGTTGGTGTTTCTCTGGGGATTTTACTTTGATTTTGAAATTAGAGTCCTTCCGATCATGAAAGTGTCTCCAAGGAAGGAGCCTGAGGGAGTGGCCTGGAGTTCTCTGACCTGATAGTGCTGCTTGTCAGATGGACTCTCGAACTGTCTTTTGCAGCCTGGACCCTGATACCTCCCAGCACCATACATTCGCGTCCCCTCTCTATTTCCTCCAAATGTCAAAAGATCTTGAATTGTTATAAAAAACCAGAATAATCCCAGGTCTGCTGAGGAGGGACAGAGATGCCTGGAAAGCAAGCCTGAATGTTCTGGGTGGTCCAGGTGCCCCCCACACCTCTCCAAGACCCCTGAGGAGGGAGGTATCATTGCCCCAGTTTTTTTGTGTGTGAGGAAACGGAGACGTGGCCTCACCTGTGTGCTTCCCCCACATCTATGTTGTGCCCTGGGAGAGAGAGGGGCTTGTTTTTACTCCCCAGATGAGGAAACAATGCATCCCTCTGGATCCTGGAGTGGAGTGAGGTGAGGAGGGAGAAGGGGCTGTGGGTCAGGCGTGAGGGAGAATCTGGGCTCTGGCCACATACTCCTGCCCCCCCATGTTGTCAGAAGGCTGTGCCCTTCCTTCTCCGGAAGGTTGGCCATGTGCCTACTTTCCACGGCATTGCCAAATTCCCTGGATGCAGAACGGAGACCAACTCGAACCATTCCATTTATTTCTGCTTTAGAAGCACCTCCTTAAACTCCAGTTTTGAAAAGTCCGGCATTGGTGGTAAAATGAGCTTTTCAGATTATCTAAGAATTTAAAAACTTAACTGCATCTGAAATGCACTTGAGAACGTACAGGCTTCCTACAGGCAAAGCAATCCTCTATCCACAGTCTCAGCTTTCAGATGTTGTGCATGACACTTTAAGACTAGTTATTGACCCAAAGGAAACAAGGTTAAAACTTTTAATGCAGTTCAGCACCGGCATATAAGTATAGAGAGAGTTCTTTTCCCAAATTTTTTTTTTAGGCAAGTAAGCTCAATTCTGAGTTATAGTGGGAAACTTTCTGAGAAATAAAGCTTTGGTAAGAGAGCTGGGACCTGGGGTCAGGTGGAGGCTTGATTCCTCTCTCTGGGATCTCGGGAGAGCTGTGTGGGCTCAATCTCTTCAGGGAGACTGGGAGAGATAACCTCCCCACCCCCCGAGGTTCATCGTGGGGACCAATCCAGACATGTAATGGCTGAGTGTAAACACTACCGGCTCACGGTGAAAACAGTTGAGCCTGACATCTGTTTTTATCTTCCTTGCCCTTGGGACTCATCAAGGTCACAGGAAGAGAGTTTCATCTCCACATGTCCCAAGCATTCCTGCAAGAGTTGCTTTCTGATTCAACAAGTCTCTTTCTGAGTCTCAGAAAACTGGGTTGGACCCTACCAGATTTGGTAACTAGTGATTAAACACACACACACACACACACACACACACACACACACACACACACACACACACACACACGCACACACAAAATAAGCACAGAACATGTAAGCACCAAAGTCAACTTAATCTGCTGGCCTTTACTACCCTAAAGGGAAAACCAGTTTACCCCACTGTACTTTGAACACAGTCACTTCCTTCAGTCACTGCCGGACAGAGGTGTTGTTACCTACACAACCATAAAATTAGCCGGCGACCTTCAGTTAAAGCTGCTATTCTGAACGATGTCGGTAGTGAAAACCCAATCCCCCCAATCACGCTGAAGAACAGGATGAGAGAAATGAGCTCACTACATAGATTCAGGAGGAAGACGAGGACTCAAGTCCTTGGGTGACACAACTCTGCTCACACTCGTCTTTCACCGGCTCTTCAAATTCACTCCTCACTTGGGGTTTGGGATGCATTGCTGCTAGGGCCGCGGTGTGCAGGGGAAATGAGAGAACAGGACTCAGCCTGTGGGCTTTGCAGGGTCTGGTTTCTGCCGGGATGGAACAAAGAAGGCAGGGGACTGACTCGGGGACAGCTGTTGAGACCTGCCGGCCGGGCCCGAGGCTTGGCCCCAGCAGCAGCTGCCCCCTTTCTTCCCACGGAAGTAGAATCTGCCTGATGAAGCATCGGAAATGCACAGAACCCCTCCTCTGAGCCGACTCAGCTTCGGAAATCATCTTCGATGCTTTGAGCCTCGTTAAAAACAAAGGGTCACCTTATCTTCGCCTGATTTTATTTTTGGTTCACTTTCAATTTGGCTTGTCAGGAACCAAATCAGTCAGAGAGGGATCATGGAAGAGTCTTCCCTGTCCCTCCTCTCCACACAGACAGCCCCTTACCCCGTCCCCCCATTCCTTCGTCCTTGCTGCTGTGACTAAATCTATAACCGTACAAGTGCCATTAACTGACATTCATCAAAACATTCTCCATTGTTCACAGACATGAGCGGCCGAGAGGTGGAAATTACTTGGCATTTCATTTTAATCTGTATTGAAGACTTGCCTGACAAAACATATTAAGTGTAAGAATTGCCGGCTTGGGAATGAAGCTCTGTTTATGGCTTACCCCATATTTTTCTCTCCTAAAGGAAAGGAAATGACACTTCCCCTATCCCTCCCAACCTTCCGCAGCTCACCAGCCCCCACCCCACCATCATCTTCCACGAAACCTTAACATTTAATTTTCCTTCGCGAGTGAAGCTTTTGTTAGTGGTGTGTCTATAAAATTATAATAAACACACTGCCTCTGTTCCAGCATCTGAGATTAAAAACAAAACAAAACAAAACAAAACACACCAACAAAACCCAAGCAACTCTGCCTTTAATATGGTGTTATCGGGCGGCATCTCCCCCCGGGGAAGGTCCACCGTGGCCATCTAACTAACTGCAGACCACATGAGCCGTGTGCTTCTCTAGAGAGAGACTGTCACCGAATGCTTCTGACAAAGAATGGATGCCATGCTAATGGATGCGCATAATTACCAAGGGACAATGACTCTCCCTGCTGGATTCTGACAGTCACTAGTGCAACAGTGCATGTATCCTGCCGGACAAGATGGGTTCGTTTTCTTCGGATCCTCAGGTTTACACTTTGATCTTTAAGGATACTTCCACATTGTATCCACAAATATATAAACAAAGGCTCTCAGAGATGGAAGATTGTTTCTTTTTTTTTTTTTTTTTTTGGCCTGTCGCTCTGGATTAGTTAGGAGGCTGCTTTGGGGCGAGGCACAGGGTGAGTGGCCCAGGTCAGGCATGCAGGCATGGGGATCCAGAAGGACAGACAGTAGCACCCCTGTGAAATGGGGGGCGGCGGGGGTGGAGGAATCCAGGTGAGCAGGGACTCACAGGGACACTTGGCTTTGTTGAGGAAGCTCCTGACGCTGAGTGCGGCTGTGCGGTGTGAGCGGGGTAGAGAAGTCCTCTGTGTTGTGTCGTGTTTCACAGCGATTAAATCTGCACCCTGGGCCGTTCCAGAGTTCTGCTTCCTGATGAACTTTCTGTTTCTGAGCATGACCTTCGGGCTTGGCTTGGCTGACCTTGGGTAACGGTTAGGTGGACCAAAGTCTCTCCAGGAGGCCTCTGTTGTCCCCCATCTTGGCTGATGTTCATTTCAGCCCTTCCACTGGCCTCTGCCATTTCCAGGATTTGGGAATCAGGAGTGGAAAGCAGAGGAAAGGGAAGGAGAGGAACACTTCATGTCCTCCCTTTGTGTCCTCAGCCAGCGCTTCCCAGAGGGGTTCTGACCCCTTCAAACTGTAAGTCCTGGGGTTCTGGCCCTGGGTGACAGCAGCCCACAGCTCCCGTGCCAGGTAAAGGTGCAAACCCCCTGAGATTCATGCTGGGGGGAACGGGGACGCCTCCACCTTGTGAACGCATGTGGCCCAGTGGCCTGGCTCACTGTGGTTGTTCTGTCCCATCTCAGGAATCAGACCGGCCTTGCTTTCTCACCCCCGCACTCCCCTTCCTCCAATCCCCACCCAATGAGTGGCTCAGGTCAAGCTTGATGGAAGCAAAGATACCCAAGACATACTTGTTGAGTGAACAGGTGAATAAATAAATGGGAACAAACCATCTGTCCCACAGAGCTCCCCACTCTCCCCCTGATCTCTGTGCAATACTCCTGGCTTTGCACAGAGCAGGGGAGAGGAAGGATTCATGTGCTGTCCTGTAACATACACAGAACACTGCTCCCAGCTACATTTAGAACCGACAATCCCAGGCCGGCATCGAGGAGAAGAGCCAGTCGTGCTGGCCTGGAGGCTTGCTGCTGATCAAGCCCCGAACAGATGCAGCTCTTCCTGCCTCTCGTTTCCAATCCAGGCCACCCTGGTGCACTCCAAAAATCCACACCGTAGCAGCCCAAAGGCATGACCTTCTTCCTAAGATGTGAAAAAATAACACCTTCCTGGTTTCCAGTCATAATTTCAGTCTGTTACCTCTTGATCTGAAAGACAAATACTATAAGAGAAGACTTGCATATGGCCCAATTTTAGGGGCAGATGTGAACGGAATGGTAATTACTTGCTAAGAATTGCAAGAAATCATTTGAATGAACTATACAGTATAGGCACATTAAGGCTAGAACGCATAAGGAAGACAAATATCTATTCTAAGTCTGTTGTACAAAGTTTTGGATCTTTTTAATATAAAAATGAGGTTAAGCAAATAATAATGCCCTATTAGCTTCTCCTTGAACAGACTGTCTTCTTCTTCAGGAAGTAAGTAACTGGTCAGATTATAAAATGAGCTCTTTCTCAGTTCTTTGATTTAGTTCTGTCTAGAAGACGTATACAACTCTGTTTTGTCTCTAAGAAATACCAAATGACCTAGCATGTCCTACAGATCATCATTAAGGAGCTCTTGGGGCCCTGCTGCCCCCCTCTTCCCGGCCATACTCATCTTGGGTCCAGCCCAAGGGAAAAGACGGAGCCAGCGGGCAGCCCAGGCAGAGAAGCATCAGGGCACAACCCACAATCAGAGAGGACATCCGCTGGGGGGGCTGGGGGAGCACCCTAGCCATTTCCCACTCTCCTGCACACTAGCCTGTTTGATTCTCTTTACAGAACTTGTCACCAGCTGCAAACACGGTCTCCCACCTTTATTTATTTACTAGAATGACACATGACCCTCCACTGGGTGTTAAGCTCTGTGAGCAGGAATTCAGGTCTGAGCTGTTCACCTTTGTGTCTCTAGCTCCTGGCGTATACCAGATACTCAAGACATACTTGTTGAATGAATGAATGAATGAATGAATGGGAAGCAATGTTCTACAGAACTGCCCACCCCCCATGATCTCAGCAGTACCCCCAGCTTTGCACAGAGCAGGTGTGAGGAAGCAGGTTAGGAGATACTCGCCAACGTGGAAAAAGAACAGGAGAGAACCAAAGCTCAGAATCTGGGCTAAGATGAGAGTTATAAATTAGAAAGATGCACTAAGTATCATGGTTAGAAGCCTCAAGACCCTGGCATCACAGCCGAGAGACAACTGCTATGATGATGTCCTGGGTCTGTCGACTATAAGTAACTGCAGAGAGACAGGAAGGGGAGGAAGAGACAAAAAGAGACGTAGAAAGGAACGAAGCCAGGCACTGAGCAAAGAGCTCACAGAGGCTGAGAACTGTGCGATGCTGCTCAGAATGTATAACGTGCCAATGGGAACAGGTGAGCACGGCGCAGGTGCCCTGCAATGCAGATGCAAACCTCTTCAGTTCCAAGGACAAGAAGCAGTTCTTTGAATATTTCGTCTTCCAGATCCAACCATGAGTAGAGAACGCAAACTCTGATGTACACATGCCGCATTTGCTACAAAAGCTCTCCCTAACCTGGCCTGTCATGGACAACCTAGGTGTGCACCAAGATGCACACCTAAGACAGGCAGCTTTTATACTGAATTCACTGGCCTGAATGTGACATCTCTTCTTCTAAGTCTTGTTTACAAATTTCTTTGCATCACCAGTGACAGTCATAATTCTCAGCCCTTCAATTTTTCAGGCAATCTTTTAGTTTCAAAATGCAACTTGCTGGGGTGCCTGGGTGCATATCTGTATGTGTGTGTGGGGTGGGGGGGAGGGAGGGAGGGAGGGAGGGAGGCAGGTGGGGACCAAAGAAGTAAAGCAATCAGTCTGGGTCCAGAGTACATGGGGGTTTCATCACACTATTCTTACAACTCTGCTTTAAGTTTTAAATTATTTTACTTTGGAAGAAATAAATTCTCATTTTCTTTTTTGTCTCGTCATTTTCTTTTGAACTTTGTCACTTGTAAATAGAGGTGACTGTGAGGTTTTCTTCATCATTTTTTTTTTGAGGAGTCAGAAAAATGTAATACTTGAAGTAACTGACATCACATTTAGTGTCAATTTATCATGGTATTTTCTTTAAACTCCAATATGATACGATCCCAGTAATTACTTCACGTACAACATAAACTATTTCTTCATTTGCTGTGTCTTGCTCAAAAGCTGCTTTAGGAGGAAAAATGATAGTTTTGTTTTATATGGAAATGGGTAAAACAGATGGTTTATACTTTTTTCCAATAATGTAATGTGGCTTAAATCACAGAATGCCCTTTGGCTTTTTAACTAAATCAGAAAAATAAATTCTTGGTAGTTAATCAGAGCTGCTTCCTGGTCCTGCCCCTCCTTGGCAATTTTGGGGGCCAGTGTGACCACAGGTCCTTGCAGAAGCCGGTCTCTCTCTCAAATATGATTAGTCATCAAGGGGTATTCACTTTCAGCAAGCAAGGTCAATACAAATGTTGCCTATTTGACACTAACATATCCCTCCTTCCATTCAAATGGCAGATGATCAAAAGGATACGAGCAAGAATATTTTGTTTGGCACGTGGCCTAAAAGTTCTAAATTTATCTATTCTATTTTTACTTCGTTCTCAGATTGGATTAGTTACTAGGCAACTGAAGTATTTAATTTCATTTGCTAATAGTTACATTTTAATAGAGGCAGCTAGTGGACATGACCGATGCTCGAACACAAACACAGCCCAACCCCCAGCCTCCGCTGGACCGCGGGCTCACTACCTCACTCTCGCTGCAGACACTATTCATATTGACATTCTACTGACTTGACTTTCATGGACAGGAAAAGGGGAGGGCTCTTTTGGAATTATTGATATTAAAAATATTTAAGTTATTTTTCTCCCCCCAAAAGCTACCTGTTTGTAGCGTCCTAAACCCTCTTTAAATCTGTGGTTCACAATGACAGGCCAAGCACATGGTCTTCTTCCCCTCACCAAGAAGGAAAAGAAACCCTTAACGGCACAAAAAGGCTGCCATCAGCGCCCCAGGTCTATTGGGAGGTGGGATAGGTTGATAGAAAAATGAAAAGAGTACAAACTGCTACCCAAAATGAACTGAGCACTAGGTGAGAGTCTTCCAATAGTGTAGTGAGCAGGAAAAAATCCAAATGTGGAGGAAGGGCAGGTTGTTGGGAGGACTTATGAGGGAAATTAGTTTTAAGATAGTCTCCACACACTCAGACCCAGCTTTCCCCCAGTATGTAGAAGGCTGGGTGTGTTTTGCCTTGGGAGTGGCTCCTAAAGAAGGCTGGGAACTGGTCGAGGATGGGATCGGGGGCTGACCTCTTGGGTCCTGAGTCTAGAACATTAGTCAGAGGAGAGCGCAGCTCCCTCGGCAGACAGAGTTGGGGAGAAGGAAAGGAAGAGTGACACACAGCTCTGCCCAGATGGGGGCTACAGGAAACTGCTCCACCTCAGGGCAAAGCTTCCCTGGGGGACCCCATGGGGGGTCCCGCCTGGCTCGGCTGCCATCTGCTGTCATGCTACTTGCTAATGGACATGTGCTTCTTGGCCACCTTTTCCTTCAGAGAAAGGATGTGCAGTGGAAATGAAAGCATGGGATTGCTGAGGAAACACCAATCCACATATTTCTGCGCTTAAACTATGAACAGGCAGAGGGAGCCTGGGTGGCCCGGTCGGTTGAGCGTCTGGCTTCGGCTCGGGTTGAGATCTCGCGGTTTGTGGGTTCGAGCCCTGCGTCGGGCTCTGTGCTGACAGCTCAGAGCCTGGAGCCTGTTTCAGATTCTGTGTCTCCCTCTCTCTCTGACCCTTCCTGCTCACGCTGTCTCTCTCTCTCTCTCTGAAATAAGTAAAACATTAAAAAAAAAAAAACTATGAACAGGCAGGCAAGAATTACGAGACCTTTGAGGAAATCATTTGCACAACAGAAACATCAAAATAATCTGAACTAGACTCCAATGCAAAGAATGTACACACACACACACACACACGCACGCACTATTGCTATCACAGAGATGCTGCACTGAATAGGCTACTGTGAAAACGGAGCCATCAGAGAGCAAGAGAGAGTCCTTCGAAGTTAAAAACATATAAAATTCTGCTACATATTTTGCCCTGGGGGAGGAAAGTTACAAATTCTGATCTGAATTATATTTTCCTGTCAATGGTGAGAATTCAATGCTTTAAACAACTAAAGAAGAACAGGATGTAGAACTTCTAAAGCACCAAAGGTAAAAAAAGAAAACCTTATAACAACTAAGAAAAGGAAGACAGGGAGAGAAACTATAAGAAGCATGTGAAGTAGACAATGAAAATAAATGATGGGGATGAGACTAAATATATAGATATTTATAATAAATACAAGGAACTTAATTCTTTTAAGAGAGAGACTTCCAGATGGGAAATATGTAGAAGAACTAAGATACTAGTTATAAAGCATTCTTAAAATTTTTTAATGTTTATTTTTGAGAGAGAGAGAGAGAGCGGGAGCGAGAGGGAGCACGAGTGGGGAAAGGGAAGAGAGAGACAGAGACACAGAATCCGAAGCAGGATCCAGGCTCTGAGCTGTCAGCACAGAGCCTGATGTGGGGCTAAACTCATGAGCCATGAGATCATGACCTGAGCCAATGTCAGATGCTTAACTGACTGAGCCATCCAGGTGCCCCAGTTATAAAACCTTTTAAAATGGCACAAAATCGAATAACTGGAGATAAACCTAGTAAGTTTACCAAAAAGAAAGCAAAAAAATGCAAATCAAAGCCACAATGAGCTATCACCTCACACCTATCAGAATGGCTAGTACCAAAAAGACAAGAAATGACAAGTGCTGGCAAGGATGTGGATAAATGGGACCCTCTTACGCTGGTGGGAATGCAAACTGGTGCAGCCACTGGAGAACAGTGTGGAGGTTCCTGAAAAAATTAAAAACAGAACTACCATATGACCCAGTAATTCCACTACTGGGTTTTTACCCAAAGAAAATGTAAACACTAATTCAAAAAGATCTATGTATCCCTATTTACTGCAGCATTATTTATAAGAGCCAAAATATGGAAGCAGCCCAAGTGGTCACTGATAGATAATGGATAAAGATGTGTGAGTGTGAGTGTGTGTGTGTGTGTGTACGCGCGTGCGCGTCTGTAATGGAATATTCAGCCATGAGAAAGAATGGGATCTTGCCATTTGTGACAACATGGATGGACCTAGAGAGTTTATACTGGGGCGCCTAGGTGGCTCAGTCGGTTGGGTGGCCAACTTCGGCTCAGATCATGATCTCACGGTTTTTGGGTTCGAGCCCCATTTTGGGCTCTCTGCTGATGGCTCAGAGCCTGGAGCCTGCCTCGGATTTTCTGTGTCTCCCTCTCTCTGCCCCTTCCCCGTTCATGCTCTGTCTCTCTCTGTCTCTCAAAAAATAAATAAATGTGGAAAAAAATTAAAAAAAGAGTATTATGCTAAGTGAAATAAGTCAAACAGAGAAAGACAAATACCATATGATTTCCCTTATAAGTGGAATCTGCAAAGAGACAAAACAAATGAGTAAACAAAAAACCAGACTCTTGGATACAGAGCGCAAACTTGTGATGGCCAGAGGGGAGGTGGGTAGGGGGAACAGGTGAAGCAGGTGAAGGGATTAAGAGCTACAAGCTTCTTGTTACAAAATAAATAAGTCACAGATAAAAAGTACAGCATAGGTAACAGTTAAAATATACTGTAATAATGTTGTGTAGTGATAGATGGTGATTATACCTCTCATGATGAACACTGAGAAATGTACGGAATTGCCAATCACTATGTTGTACACCTGAAACTAATATAACCTTGTATGTCAATTATTCTTCAATAATAAAAAAAGCAAAAAATTAATATTAATATCAGGTGAAAATAGAATACACGGCCAAAAGCAAGGGACTATTTTATATGAATTAAAGATACAATTCAGAAGATAATAGTCACAAACTGTTTTCACTGAACACAGCATGGATCTATGTAACAAGTGTCAGAAATGCAAGCAGAAACTATTAAATTCATGATCACAGCGGGAAACTTTTGCACATCTTTCTCAAAAATTGACAAATTGAGTAGCCAAAAATATAGGTATGGCTATAGATGATTTGAATACACACTCATCAAACTAAATTTCATAATGAAGCTAGTTCTCAACTAACAGAAGACATGTTTAAATTTCCATGGAACACTTAAAAAATCTCACCAAGTATTTGGCCACAGATAACAGTCTCAATACAACCTTGAACAGCTAAATGCTACAGGTCTCTGGGAACTCTAACCCTAGGGTAATTTATAAAAGAAAATCAAAGCTGAAATTAGTGACTGTATGGAAAGACTCATAATGAGGCCACTCAGCTCAAAACCTACAGGGTGCATCAAAGAGGGACTCCAAGTTTAAAATGCATTTGGAAATCAAAGATTGAAAATGCACTGAACAATCATCTCAGTAAATTAAAAAAAAAAAACAACAGCAGCTAAACAAAGTAGAATAAAGGGAATCAATAAAGACAAAACCAGGAACTGATAAAATGGAAAACAAGTCAGTTTGATTACTGAAACCAAAAGATGTTTAAAGACCGATAAAAGAGACCACTCTGATAAAAAAAAAAGGTAAACAGAACAAAATTATGAATAACAAAGAGGATGTAACTGTAGACATAGACTTTATTTCAAATTTATTAGAGAACATACATATAAATTCCAATGAATTTGAAAAAAAAAAACGTTGAAACAAAATTGAAAATAGAATTTTCTAGAAACATATAAACTACTGAAATGACTTAATAAGAGGAAGAAAACCTGAAAAGGTCAGTAACTATAGATAAGGAAAATTGGAAACTTCAAACCCTTGTCAGCTGGGTCCCAAGCCCAGATGTTTTTGCCACTTACTTTTTTTTTTTTTTTTTTAACATTAACAACCTTCAATATTTGAAGTGCATGTTAATTCCCGTGCTAGATTTCTAGAGAACATGGAAAGTATGTAAAAATTCTCAATTTATTCTATAAAGCTAGTGTAACCTAGATACCAAAACGTGGATAAGATGACACTAGAATAGCAAAGTGCTGACCAGAATTCGATAACTCAAAATGCCTATTAACACCAAGACATTTAATATGTAATAGGGAATGTGGTATTACTTTGATGGAGTGACCATCAGAAGTGGTCTAAGGCAGTGTGGGATGGAGAACGAGTATCCCATCCGAAAGAGGTCATCTAATTAATGCGTCCATAAGCAAAAATTATAAATATAGTAACAAATCAAAATTAGTGGTGTCTTAAAAGAGTAACACACTATGACCTAGGAAGAGGGTTTATCTAACAAAGGCAAGGAAGGCTCAGTGCTAAAAAAATCTATTATATAATTCAATTCGCTAACATACCAGAGGAGAAAAAGCACACCAGCATTTTGATAAAGCCCTTAAAAGCATTTAATAAAACTGCACATCAATTCTTACTGAAAAAATTCTTAATATGTTAAGTTTAGAGAAAATATTGATACAGGATACAGAAAGAAACCTACAAAACAATCTATTAACGCTGAACGATTAGAAGCCAGAGAGGGATGCTTGCCCCCATCATCCTCACTGCCATTCCACATTACACCAGTGGTCTTGTGCAAAGCAGTGACTGGAAAACAGAGTGAGGTATAAACACGGGAAAGGAAGAGAAAACAGTTCTTTTCAAAGTATATGGCTGTTGTCATTAAAATCCCAAACCATTGACTTGAAAATGGCTAAAACTACTAAAATTGATCAGTAAGGTGCCTAAATGTAAGATTTTTAAAAATCTGTTCTGTACCTCCACATCATAGAGATACAGATATGAGAAGTGGGCAGGATAAGGAAATCATGTAAACCCAATATGTAACCCCTCTTGAGTTCTTGACTTTTCTAAATTATATTTAATGGTTGAAGGAACTTCTAATACTGTTAGATATGGTTGTTAAGTGAACATAGAGGAAATGTTGAAGACAGATTATATTATAAACAGGGGAGGGTAAAAAAGATGCAAAGGAAAGTAAGGTTTTTCTACGTCACTCAAATTGGTAAAGTGTTGGTATCAACAGACTGATAATCACACATATGCACAACATACACACAATAGGCTGTGATGTGTACACACAATAGGCTGTGATGTGTACACACATACCTACCTGCAATGTCACATGTAGACAGACTGCTACAAACACAAATTCAAAATCACTACAGATAAGCCAACATGAAATTCTAAAAACTGTTTAAGTAACCCAGAAGAAGACAGGAAAAAGAAAACAGAAATAAAGAGAGAAGAAGAGTAAAAACAGAAAAGAAAAATAAAATGGCCAACTTAAGTCCTAACATACCAGTACTTAAATTGAATCAAATACACCAATTAAAAGAGACTGGCTGAGTGAATAAAGAAACATGACCAACTACATACTGTCTATGGGAAATTCACTTCAAATAACAAAGATAGATGAAAAGGAAAAGGATAGAAAAAGATAGATCATGCAATCAATCAAGAGTTAGCAGGAGTGGCTATACTGATACCAGATCAAGTAGGCGTCACAGAAAAGAAAATTACCAGAGATAGATATCACATGATGACAGAAGGGTCAAACTATCAAGAAAATACAATCAACAAGAGAGATCAGTAGATCAGAGATCATGCAGACATGAGAACCAAAAATGGATAGAACTAAAAGAAGAAACAGAGAAATCCATGATTATAGTTGGAGACTTAAATGTCCCTGTCTCAAAAGTTGATAGAAGAAACCCAGAAAATCAGCAAAGATAGAGAGGACCTCAACATCATCTTCCACCATCAAGAGCGAATCAACATTTATAAAACACTTCGCCCAACAATAGCAGAATACACATTCTTTTCAAATGCCTGTAGAACATATTCAAAGAAAAGCAATACCCAGAGCCAAACCACACACACACACACACACACACACACACACGCACGCACGCACGCACACACACAGGAAGCCAAAAATAAGTAACAGAAAGAGAAGTCTAAACACTTGTAACTAAACAAAAGACTCCCAAGTGATACATGGTTGAGAAAAGAAGTCTCAAGGTTAATAAAACATACTACACTGAATTAAAATGAAAACAAAACAAAACAAACCCCAGGATAACAAAAGCTATGAGACACAGCTAATGCAGTGCCAGGAGGAAAAGTTGTAGCACTAAAATGCTTATTTTAGAAAAGAGAAGTCCTAAATAATAATAATCTAAACTCCTACCTCCAGAACCCAAGAAAAGAGAAACAAACTGAAAGCACACATTAGAAAGGTTAGAAGGAAGAACAGAAACCAGTGAAATTGAAAATAGAAAAATAAAGGAAATGAGAAACAAAAATCTGGTTCTTCAAAAAGATCGGGCAAATGAACCAATCTCTTAGTAAGACTGACAAAGCAAAAGAGAAAAAAAACCCCACAAGTTACCAATATTATGAATTAAGACAGGGGATATTACTATACACCCTGAAAGCACTAAAAGAATAAGGGAAATATGAATAACTCTATACACATAAATTAGACAACTCAAAATGGACAAATTCCTTAAGAAACATCTACTACCACAAACTCACCTAATATGAAATAGACAATTTGAATAGCCCAATAAGTATTAAGGAAATTGAATTTTAATTTTAAATCTCCCAGGAAAGGAATCTCCTGGCCCATATGATTTCCTGGGAGAAGTCTATGAAGGAATTAGCACTGACTGTACACTTTCTCTTCTAATAAGCAGAAGTGGAGGAAATACTTCTTAGTTTATCTTATGAAGCCAATATTATCCTAATAACAAAACCAGACAGGGACAGTATAAAAGGGAAAACTAGAAAAAAAAATTCTTCATAAAAATAAATGCGAAACTCCTTAATAAATACTAGCAAACAGAATTCAGCAATATATAAAAGGAATTATACACCATGACCGGGGTGGGGGGGTTATTCTAGGGGTCAAGCTGGTTCAATATTCAAATATCAGTCAATGTAATTCCTAATAACAGGCTAAAGAAGAAAATTACGTGACCACATCAATGCGTATAAAGCATCGGACAACATTCAACACTCACTCATGATATAAACACTCAGAAAAATAGGAATAGAGAGGAACTTCCTTAACTCGATAAAAAGCATCCACAAACAACCGTACAGGTAATATTATACTTCATGGTGAAAGACTGAATGCTTCCTTCCTACAACAGGAAAAGGCAAAGATGTCTGCTTTAATCACTCCTGTTCAACGTAGTACTGGAAGCTGTAGCCAGTGCAATAAGGCAAGACAAAAGAAATTTATAAAGAACAAAAAGAAAGAAGTAAAACTGTCTCCATTTCTAGATAACATGAGATTGCATAGAAAATCCCAACAAATCTATGGCACACCTGGGTGGCTCAGTCAGTTAAGCACCTGGCTCTTGGTTTTGGCTCAGGTCATGAGCTCCCGGCTCATGAATTCAAGCCCCACTTGAACTCATAGTGCACTATGAGTGCAAGAGCCTGCTTGGGATTCTCTCTCTCCCCCTCTCTCTCTTCCCCTCCCTGGTTCTCTCTCTCTCTCTCTCTCAGTAAATAAACTTAAAAAAAAAAAAAGAAAATCCCAACAAATCTAAATAAAACAAAAATGAAAAAGACTAGAACATGTAAGGAAGTTCAACAATGTCACGGAATACTAGATAAATATAATAAACATTCAAAAATCAATCTTTTTTTGTATGCTAGCAATGAAAATTAGTGAGTGCTAAATTTAAAATATAATACCATTTACAACTACTCAAAAAAGAATTTTACATGTAAATCTAACAAAACTGGTACAGAACTTGGATGCTGAAAGCCATGAAATGCTAATAAAAGAAATCAAAGATCTAAATAAATGGAGAGACAAAGTATGTTCATGGATTTGAAAACCCACCATAGTGAACACGTCATTTCTACTCAAACTGATATAAGTTTAATACAATTCTTAACAAAACCTTTATATTTTGTAGATATAGGCAAGATAATTCTAAAAAAATTTTAATGTTTATTTCTTATTGAGAGACAGAGAAATACAGAGCATGAGCATGAGAGGGGCAGAGAGAGGGGGAGACACAGAATCTGAAACAGGCTCCAGACTCTGAGCTGTCAGCACAGAGCCCGACAAACCATGAGATCATGACCTGAGCTGAGTCGGATGCTTAACCGACTGAGCCACCCAGGCGCCCTGATGTTTGGTGTTTTAAAATAAAAGTGCTGTTGCTCCCAGGTGGTAATTTTAGGGAAAATTTTAAAGAATTCTCAGAATACTATAGAAACATTGGCTTAATTCTCCAAGCGTTTTAAATTGCCTAGAACTTTCTCATTATGATTTAGATCTGTGCAAGGCTTATGCTCTAAAAGAGTACAAGTTGTTGAAAATAATTTCCACAGTCACTGTTAAGTAAATCCCAGGAGCCCCCGGACAAGATTATTCTAAAATTCTTCTGTAAAGGTAAAGGTACTAAAATAGCTAAAACAATTCTGAAAAAAAATCAAATGAGCAAAATCAATCTGCCTGTTTCAAGACTTGGTATAGAGCCACAGTAACCAGGCTGCGTGGCATTGGTGGAGGCAGAGACAAAAAGATGCTTGGGAAGAAGAGAGAACTCAACGAAGTCCACATTATTGCCCTGCTGAGTTCTGACACAGGCCCAACGGTAACTCAGGAGAGGGAAGATGGCCTTTTCAGCAAATGGTGCTGGAGTCACTGAACACCCACAGACAAAAACAAAATAAACTTCACACCTTATATGAAAATTAACTCAAAATGGATGATGGGCTTAAGCATAAAATGTAAAACCATAACACGTAGAAAAAAACCTTAAGAGAGAATCTTTGGGATCAGGGGCTGGGCGAAGAATCCTTAGATATGGTAGGACACCATAAAAGAAAACAAGTTGATAACTGGACTTTAACAAAGTGAAATCTTTCTGCTATATAGGTTGGGTGAAAATATTGGAAGCCATGTAGACTACAAGAGAGTTTTAGCTAGATTATACGAGGAACTCTCTAAACTCGATATTAAAATAACAAAGCAGTCCAAGTAGAAAACGGGCAAAACACTGGACAGACATGTCACCAAAGAGGATATGTGGAGAGCAAGAAAGCACATGAGAAAATGTTCAATACGACTATTCGTTAGGAAGATGCACATTGAGACCATACACCTATCACTCCAGATAAAATAGGACTAGTGAAAGCACAAAATGTTGGAGAGGATGTGGAGAAACCTTTCACACGCTGCCTATAAGAATGTAAAATGGGACAGCCACTCTGGAAAACAGTCTGGCAGTTTCTTCAAAAAATAAACATACACTTGCTATATGACCCAGCAATTGCACTCCTGGGCATTTGTCCCAGAAAAATGAAATCTTATGGTCATAAAAAACCTGTATACGATTGTCTATAGCAGTCTTCCTTGTAATAGCCCCACTGGAAACAACCAAAATGTCCCCCCAAAAGTACACGGTAAAACAAACTGTGGCACGTTTGTACCATGGAGTACTACTCAGCACTAAAAAGGAACAAGTTGTTGATACAACGTGGATGGGTCTCAAAGGCATTATGCCAAGTAAAAAAAGTAATTAAAAGGTTCGCATAATGAATGATTCCATTTACGTTACACTCTCAAAATGATAAAGATTATAGAGGTGGAGACAGGCCAGTGGCTGCCAGGGGTTAAAGATGGCGAAGGGGATGTGGGGGGTGTGGGACCACAAAGGTAGCATGAGTGGAGATCCCTGGGGTGGTGCATAGCTCTCCATCTCGACTGTGGTGATGGTTACATAACCTACATGTGTGATTCTGTATGGTTAGTTTTAATAATATACTCTTGGTTGTGTAAGATGTCACCATGGCCAGGGTGGGGGTGGGGAACTGAATAAAAGACGCCTAGTAGCTCTCTGTGTTATCTTTGCAACTTTCTATGAATTTATAATTGTTCCTGAAAAAACATATATATTTTTTAAAGTTACTAAAGGTTAGGCTACAAGCTGAGCTCAGGGACCTTACTGATTCTTGGGCATTTTATCTTTTAGCACCTAAACAGTGACTCACTCATAGCAGGCACTCAATTAATATTTGGGAACTGGACGAACACTTCTGTTACAGAGTCCGTTTTTGTTCTCCATTTATAATCATGGTGAACCTCTGGAAACGTAAGCACTACATGGGAAATACGGTTATTTGCAGAGATGGGAGGAGATGAAGTTGGGAGGAGGTGAGAAAGCGGAGATCTTATAAACAACACAGAAATACACAGACTAGAGGGCTACGTTTTTCATTCATTTCTACCGCCATCATTCCAAACTAGGTTCTTCCTCATCTTAATGATTTTTTAAAAAGATTTTAGGGGCGCCTGGGTGGCTTAGTCGGTTAAGCGTCCGACTTTCGCTTGGGTCATGATCTCGCGGTTTGTGGGTTCGAGCCCTCGGGCGTCGGGCTCTGTGCTGACTGCCAGCTCAGAGCCTGGAGCCTGTTTCAGTGTGTGACTCCCTCTCTCTGACCCTCCCCTGCTCACGCTGTCTCTCTCTCTCTCTCTCTCCTAGAAATAAATAAAACATTAAAAAAAAATAAAAAAAATAAAAAGATTTTAATGTTTATTTATTTTTGAGCAGGAGAGAGAGCAGGAAGGGAGGGAGAGGGAGCGGGGGAGGGGTGCAGAGAGAGAGGGAGATACAGAATCCTCAGCAGGCACTAGGCTCTGAGCTGGAGCCCAACGTGGGGCTCGAACCCACAACCCATGAGATCGTGTCCTGAGCTGAAGTCAAAGGCTCAACCGACTGAGCCACACAGGCGCCCCCTATCTTAACGATTTTTAAAAACTAGAATACATGCATAATCTAAAATAAAGCAAATATATGTATAGATAAGGGAATCCGCCACCATGTCTTGATTCTGTTGTACTGAAAGACAATGAGTGGAGGAAGCCTGAAGTGTAAACACATGGCAGTGGGTGATTTAGGGCAGAGACCCACCCACCATGTGCCATGGCACTTTCCAGGTTGTCTATGAACAGACATGCTGATCAACCACAGGGGAGAAATGCACATTACACATGAACTAAGTCTAGGTGGCTTTCAAAATCCTTAAATTCTTAAAATAAACTTATATGTTAGGAGTACCTACCTACTTGAGAATCCTTTTCCCAGCTTCTGTTGACTTTCTGTAGTGAAGCACGATACATTTTTAAAACATTGTCTTGAATGATTGTGGTGTTTCAACTAATTATTTGCCCTCTGCAGGTGGCGATATACATTCCCCTTTCCATCACAGGGAAGACCCATTGAAGTGATCCATTTTATTATTAATTTCTTTTTTAATGTTTTTGTATTTATTTCTGAGAGAGAGAGAGACAACGTGAGCAGGGGAGGGCCAGAGAGAGAGGGAGACACGGAATCTGAAACAGGCTCCAGGCTCTGAGCTGTCAGCACAGAGCCCGACGCGGGGCTCGAACCCATGAACCTTGAGATCATGACCTGAGCCGAAGTCGGACGCTTAACCGACTGAGCCACCCAGGCGCCCCTATGAATTTCTTTTTTAACTTCTGATCTTCTGCTACATCATGGCTTGAATGTGCCTATTTTAGTGCCTTGTACCCATGTACAAAAAGTCCACAGCAGAGAGTGAAACCTTCATTACTAACACTTTAGTTTTATATTACATCATACAGTGCTGTAGGCTTTTCAGAGTGTCTCTACCTGTATCTCTTTAAAAGCACATAATAGCCCTGTGAGGTACGCAGTATAAAAACAATCTCAAGGAATGAAATATTATACCTAAGATTTCATGTTTAGACAGTAGGTGAGTCAGAAATGGAACCGGAGATTTTTTGCCTCCTATTATACCATGCTTTTATGTGTTCTAGAAGGCATACTATTTGTTACAGTCTTATAAAAACAATACCTATTTGCAATAATGGCTGTTTCTCTTTGTTCTTCCTGTTAACATAATACCTCAACCCTACAAGTGTTCTCCCTAAATGTAAATTTAAAACACTGGCAGATATTTATTAAAGACCAGCTATGATAATTTAGAGACCCAACATTCTAGCTGCGGAAGAGCTGAGCTGACTTTCTAAAGAAATTCTGCTGGAAGAATTCTAGAATAAAGGAAGCTTCTGGCCCCAATAGCCTCCTTAATTAAAAGAACAAAAATTATGGGGCACCTGGGTGACATAATCAGTTAAATGCCTGGTTTTAGCTCAGGTCATGATCTCATGGTTTGTGCATTCAAGCCCCATGTTGGGCTCTGGGCTGACAGCTTGGACCCTGGAGCCTGCTTTAAATTCTGTGTCTACGGCTCTCTGCCCTTCCCCCGCTCATGCCATCCTTCTCTCTCTCTCTCTCTTTCTCAAAAATTAAAAAAAAAACCACCCCAAATTATAATCTTTTACAAAGCAAAGCCAAAGGACATCCTTGCTTTCATTTAAAAAGAAATCAGAAGTACAGCAAAGTAACTAGTTTGGAAATGTGAGGTCTTTGTTACCACTGTTAAAAGCCAGCAGATTTACGAAGTTGGAAGGGTATAAGGTCACATACTGTTTAAAGCTTTAAGGCATCTTCTTGGTGAGAAACAAGACCATCAAAGGTTATGCCGGCTTGTGGGGGATGGAGCTGCAAAATGAAATGTGTCAAAAAAATAAATAAATAAATCAAGGGGAAAAGTGTGGAAAACCTGGAGTGCCTACTAAATAAGTGGGGACTCAGCTGCAGGCAGGTGTAACTGCATGAAACCTTCCCCAAAACCTTCCCCAAACAAGAAGTGCTCTGACATCAGTGGTTTTCACACTTGGCTGCATGATGGATTCCCGTGCCCTGTTTAGGGAAAAGCACCAATCAGTGCCTGTGTCTCTCCCCAGAGGCTCAATTTCACTGGTGTGGGGCTGGTCTGGGAAGAGGGTTTCTAAAGGTTCCAGCACCCAGGAAACTCTAACGGGCCGCGAGGTCTGAGCTCTCTGTGAGTGAGAGATCTTACAGATGACCCTGTGACTATGGCGAGTGATGCCATGTGAGCTTGAGGGCCAGCCACCCCAGGGCGGGGAGACAGAGCCCTTTGGGCACCCTGCACACTGGGCACACCCAGGGGCCGCCGCTCGGTTCTAACTCAGCAGGCCTGAGGCAAAGGGGAAAACCGGAGGTATCCTCTGTGTTTTGAGAGCCAACTGCCAAACATAGGATCCTTATGGTCTCTTGTTAATTTTTTGACGGCTCCTTTCATTTTCTTTATCCAGGAAAAAAGAAAGAAAATGGTAATAATGACAAGTGTTAGCAACTCATCAGTACCCAACCTGGATTTGGGGCAATGAGCCTTATGGTTAACTGGCCAAGAATTACATTTTCCCATATTGACCTGGACAGAACATCTCCAACATCATGGCGTAGATGCCTTTCTTTTAAAAATCAACTGATCTGGGGGCGCCTGGGTGGCTTAGTCGGTTAAGCGTCCGACTTTCGCTTAGGTCATGATCTCGCGGTTCGTGGGTTCGAGCCCCGCGTCGGGCTGTGCTGACTGCCAGCTCAGAGCCTGGAGCCTGTTTCAGTCTGTGACTCCCTCTCTCTCTGACCCTCCCCTGCTCACGCTGTCTCTCTCTCAAAAATAAATAAAACATTAAAAAAAAAAAATCAACTGATCTGGGGGCGCCTGGGTGGTTCAGTCAGTGAAGTGTCCGACTTCGGCTCAGGTCATGATCTCACAGCTTGTTGAGTTCAAGCTCTGCGTCTGCTTCTGATTCTGTCTCCCTCTCTCTCTGCCCCTCCCCCTGTCGTGTTCTCTCTCTCTCAAGAATAAATAAAACATTTAAAAAATAAAAAAAATCAACAGATTTTTGAAAAATTTATGTTGAGAGTGTGTGTGCGAGTGGGGAGGGGGAGAGACAGACTCCCAAGCAGGCTCCAGGCTCAGTGCAGAGACGGACGCGGGGCTCACAAGAGAGGTATCAAGAGTCAGATATTATACCAACTGAGCCACCCAGGTGCCCCTCAAAAACCAAGTGAATTTGGATTAAGGGAGGAAACCATTCCTTTCTTCTCTTACCACATGGTAAGTGAATTAGGACACTTTTGGTCAAAGGAACAAAGAAAACTACACAGTCTGAAAACTATGAGGTGCGGTTTGCTGAGGAAAGAGGAAAGGGAAGACCCATGGAGGAAGGCAGTAAAAGCATCCCAGCCATCCACAAAGGGCCGCTGCACAAAGCTGCCTCTGGGGCACATAACCTTCAAACTTTTTAGGCTTCGTCCTAGTGGAGCAGATGAAGGTCAAAGAGAGATGGAGGCACGAGCTTGGGAATCACCTGAGATCAGTAACACCTGACTTAATTACCTAAGAGGGAGAAATTAAGCTGTTGATGAGGGCCTTCAACGCAAAGGCATAAATCTCTCTCCTGCTTTTCTCTCTCTGGTCTTCTCTGGGAGTCATTCAGAAGTAGACCATTAGGGGGCGCCTGGGCGGCTCTTGATTTCAGCTAGGGTCGTGGAATTGCTGTTGGTGGGTTCGAGTCCCGCATCGGGCTCTGGGCTGGCAGTGTGGAGCCTGCTTGGGATTTTCTCTCCCTCTCTCCCTCAAAATAAATAAACATTAAAAAAGAAAGAAAAGAGAGAAAGAGGGAAAAAGAGAAAGAGAGGAAGAAAGAGAGAAAGAAAGAGAGAAAGAAAAGAAAAGAAAAGAAAAGAAAAGAAAAGAAAAGAAAAAAGAAAGAAAAAGAAAGAAAGAAACAGGCCATAAGAGAAACAGTGGCAGCCGGAGGTCCTGACCATCCCCATTTTGGCTGGGGCTTTGGGAGCAGCCCTCACACTTGACCGGTTCGAGATGCGCAGAGCACTCTAGAACTCGCTTCGCATCTAGAAGGTGAACTTCACCGCAGTTGGTTTTTCCTCTTCTAATTAAGCATTTCTGTTGTGGTTCTCTCCGTGATACATTATTCATTGAGTATTAATCCCCTTAAAATTGGTCTTCGCAGGGAAACTTTGCTTTTTAAAAAATTGGAATGTGTTTAATACAGGGAGTTGGTCTGGGTTTGGCTGACGGACAGGCAGCTTCAAAAAGGCAAAGCCGTGGGCCTCCCGCTCCTCCCTGTGCGGGCTCCGAGCCCCCGTCCCTGCCACTCGGTGAAATGCACTTTCTGCCTCTCTCGGCTAATAGACTCTCTTCAAAAATGGAAGTTAATCCTTGGGCAACGCAATGTTAAACCGCCCGAGGAAGAATTAAATATTTCAGAAGAGAACATGGTAAAAAATGGCAACTGCTATTTTAGATTCTTTGAAAATTTAAGTAGGAGAGTAAAAAATAGCAGCTTGTACTTGGTACAATGGATCTAAGTTCACTTTTGTGAGATTCTGCAGAATGTGCAGGGAGACAGAGAAACCACAAAATGCTGGGACACGGAGAGGACCCGGACACTCCGGTCAGAATTTCAGACGCTCTGAGACCGTTTCAGTCCCTCAGGCGTGAAAAGAACACGCGTGGTTGAAAAAAGGAAACGGACCGATTTCCTTTCCTCTCACTGTAAGGTAGCGGCAAGTCAAACGTGCGCCTTTGAGAGGGGTTCGCTCTGGAGCTGGACACTTTGGGTGGGGGTCCTGGCTCTCCAGTGACTGGCACCCCCTCCCCCCGCTGGCTTGGAACATCGCGTGTCCTCAGTCCCCTCCCTCTGCCCCCATGACTCCTCTGAGAACCAGAAGACCCCAGAGAGCCGTGGGCAGGGCAGGTATGACTGGTGAGCCGTGAGCAGTCAATACTTGCCCGATTCTGATGATACAATCACAGAACGGACCGAGGCTGGATACATTTTCACCGCAGAAGTACAAAGAAAAAGCACTCTCCCCTCTGCAGACCCAGGCAAACCAGGTAATTGTAAAAATGCTGCAATCATTTTTCTATCCTGCGCTTTTACAATCCAATTTATTGCCCTGCTCCTCACAGCTGCTTTCCAGAGCCCACAGACTGCGGTTAAAACATATTAGTTGGAGTCAGAATAGCAGGTTCAAGTATTTATGTATTTATTGCGTACCTCAAAGAGGCACAAGTGATGTGACTTCGATTGTTTTAATTTGCGATGCCTCGTCTCCCTCTGCCTCACGCGGCTGTGCGCACTCATGGAGGCAGCCCTCAGGGATGGAACGGGCTGTTCCTCTGCCCTGAATGCTTATGCCACCCAGGCAGGGGCCTGGGTGGGTCCCAAAGGCACCTCCACCTCCACCACCATGCAGGGTGTGGGTTCCGAGCCTGATCCGGCCTGAAGATACCTCAATCATGCCTGCTGAGCTCTTAATGCTCAGCAGCTCTTAGGGCTCCCAAATTCTGCTTCTGTGACCAGTTTTGATTCCCCACAGTGGGGGTTTTGCTCCTATTTTGTCTGACCAAGTCCCTTAGCCTCTCTGGGCCTCAGTTTCTCCATCTGTGAAATGGGGATGAGGAACCCTACTTCCACAGGTGAGGGGCAGGACTAAATCAGATAATAAAATTAGGAAATGTTGGCTCTGTTACTACAAAATGAAGACGTCTGCTCCTCCCCCAGCCCACGTGGCAACACAGCTCCAGGCCCCCAGATGCCCTGGCCTGACACGGTTCAAAGTCCTACAGGGGCCTCCCTGCCCCTTTGCAAGACCCCGGCCCCGAAACCTTTGCCCAGTCTGAGTCCTACTGCCTCATTTCCATCTTGTCTCAAATGCCATCCTTCCGTGAGCCCTCTCTTTCCTTCCTGGACCTTCCCCACGTGTTAAGACACGTCATCAATGCCAATGCCTCAGGCTCTAGACACGGGCTGTACCTTACTTATGCCTCCCCCTGTCCATGGCTTCACCTAGCTCTGGCTAACTGCAAGGTTGCTCATTTCAACTAAACAACCCAGCATTCAGCGATCCGAGTCAGGATCTGCCAGTTTTTATGTATTAGGTTCCCAACTCAATCAGACGTAAATGAGTGCCCTTTATCCAGAGCCTCCCAGAAGCTGCGATGAGCTGTGCTGCTGAGGGCACCCGGGAAGGGTGCCTGACCACCAGCCCTCCAGCATCCCTGAAAATGGCACTTTTCACTGAAGGAATGCACCTAGACAAAAACCCTGGCCATGGACGTTGTGAAGCACACAAGGGAAGTCACACAATACCACGCCAACGTTGTTAATCTGCACTGTTCTTTTCTTTCCTTTTTAACATTTATTCGTTTTTGAGAGACAGACAGAGACAGAGTGCAAGCAGAGGAGGGGCAGAGAGAGAGAGGGAAATACAGAATCCGAAGCAGGCTCTGAGCTGTCAGCACAGAGCCCAATGCGGGGCTCGAACTCACGGACGGTGAGATCATGACCTGAGCTAAAACCAGATGCTGGGTGACTGAGCCACCCAGATGCCCCAAAGTGTGCAATGCTCTAATTAAGGGACTGGTGGAATTTGGGTCCTCTGAACTCCTGGGCATGTCTGGTTAGGGTGGAAATAGCCCGAGCCGGCTTACACACTGGACAGTAGAGAGAGGATCCTTGGTGCTGCAGCTGGACAATCCCCCCTTCCCATCTGAGCGCCCCTCATCAAACGTAACTGATCAGAGTATGTCCCCGCCTCTTTCTTGCTGATGTGGCCAGGTGACCACACTCCTGCCTCAGAGGCACCTGGCACAGAGATGAGCAACTGCATGTATCTTGGTGCAGTCCCTGGAATACAGGAGGTGCTCAGTAATGCTCACTACTATGGGAATGCTGCTGTAGATGCATTTGGACCTCTCTGAGGTGAGGGTAGGGTTCTGCTTGGAGTAAATGAAGTCCCCACGATCTAGCGTGAGCCAGAGATTACGGGCGAACCTGTCTGGCTTGGTGAGCTTGAGTGGAAAGGAAACAATCCAGAGAGAGACAAGAAAATGACTAGACCCAGGTATACCGACACCACGCATGCTGGCAAATGTGATGCTTGCATTTTTAAAAAGGCAAGTTCAAGAAGTGACAGTGGAATGGGGTGGGGGTGGGGCTGGGGTAGGTTGAACGGGTTTTCCACCTCATTGACTTTAACTTTCAAAATAAACTGCCTTACAACAGTAACTACATCCCTAGCTCTCAGCTCGTCACCCACAGGTAAGAATTACATCGTAACAGGTCACGGGGAAAGACGGGTCCCCGCAGAGAACGAAAATCCTCAGGTATGGAGAAGCCAGGATACTACTTGCCCCTGTACGGGCTTACTCTTAGCCACAGAGGGCCCTAAGTGGGGGTCTAAGAAACCACCATCGCCAAGGCCCTGTGCTTTTCAAATCCAGAAGCACTCGAACAGCTCTCTTCAGGGACCTGCTCCTTCTGAAATGTATTGGTACAGCCAGAGGGGCAGGGAGGCCAGGGGGCCTCATGAACTATCTGCCTTCACCCATGACTCAAATTTACCCTGAGAAACGGAAGGAAACCACTTTTAGTGTGTTCAGGGAGGGCAGAGAGAAGGGAGTAGTGGTGAAAATCATCTAGCATAGGAACTAGAAAACCCATTTCAGGAAGAAGATCAGCAAGCCACAGGGCTAATCTACTTATGGCCCACTGATACTAACAGTTAATTTACAATGTGCATGAGGGAACTGTCTGCTTTTAGGCAGCCATTGGGTTTAAGATAAACCCAGCGGCTGGTACGCTGTGTGCGCCAGCAGAGACTGTCTTCAGAAGATGTATTCGGAAGGGCAGCAGAGGGTGATGTGCTGGGGTAGAAGTGAGCTCACTGCTTTGAGCTGCATTCCTGTGTCTTTTTTCTTTTCTTCTTCTTCTTTTTTTTTTTTTTTGGTTTGTATAGATGCTTACCATCCAGTTCTTATACCTGTGATCACCTAGCTGCTGCTGCCTCCAACACCCCCGCCCCCTTCTAATCACTAGTAAGGGCTTCACTGTCCACACTGGCCCCAGAGACCCAACAGCACTTGGCTGGTGAGCTGGTAGAAACGCAGACCCTCAGGCCCACCCCGCACCTGCTGGTTCAGAACCTGCATCCAACAAGGTGACGGAACGCCGCGCTAGGGCGAACTTTACTAACATGAAGATTCTGGTGAATTGAAAAGGAAGGGGAAAGGCTGATTCCTACCAGGCTGCTTGTTCAAGGATGTTACTCTCAAGCACCAGTTAGGTCCGATTTTCCAGGGAAAACACTAAGGGAAAGTAGTGTTTGGAAGTTCCGGCTTCTGCTAATTTTATAAAAGCGAATCACAGGATAGAAAGGCTCACCAAGCACTGGGAGCTCACTCCGTAGTCACCATCATCACTCAGTCTTCCTGGGTTACTAAGATACTTCTTCTTTTTCTATTATTATGCTTTTTTTTCTGGAAGGAGGACTGACCAGAGATGTATACCTGTGCCTGGTTACTAGACTCAAACCCACTCCTTCCCACCTTGGTTCCTCCCCAGCAATCTTCCGTGTCCTCCCCCGATGTGGACACGTGCAGCTGGGGTCCCAGCTGATTATCGCCTGCTCGGGCTGCCCAGTGCCCGTCTCCTTGGCCCTGAACCATCTCCATCAATCTGCCACTGTGTCTGCACCACTTCCGTCTCTTTCAGCCTGCAGCGTGGCTGTGAATATTCTGTGCCTTGTTCTTGACCCTCCAAACCCCCTTTCTTCCCTTTGTTACCCAGCTCTGGGGCTGGGGAGGTTGACACACAGTAGGGACTTCATCACTGGGTCACATTTCTGTACACTGCCCCTTAAACTCTCCTCAGTGACCCAACTGAGTGTGCCAACTATCTCCTCCTGGGCCCTGAGCAGGGACACACTGCTCTGCTATCCCTCAAGCCTCGTGATCCTGAACATCCGCACAGCTTTGGAAAAGATAAACCCAGTGGTGATTCCTCTCCCCTTCAGCCTCTTTCTACTGTGTCTCATAGGCAGCTCCCCAAACACATCACATTCAGAATATCTGAAATAACCCCTTTCGCCCCCCAAATTTGCTCCCCCCACTTCTTCCACTTGCCCCACCCAGACCTCCACGCTGCCATCACCTCACCTCCAGGGTGAGGGATGGCCTCCCAGACTGCACCCACCCCGTGCCCCAGCAGACGGTTCGGTGTCGCACCACTTTGCAGCCCAAGGACAGGCTGCAGTCTCCTGCCACCCTCCAGCAGGGGATCCAGTGCAATGCACGTCACTCAGCCACCACACCCTTGCTCTCGTCCACGGCGGTCCCCCGGTGAGGATCTGTCCCAATCCCAGGCCTCCTTCTAGAGTTCAGATCTGGCTCAGGAAACCTTAAGGGGCTCTCCCTTTCTCTCATTTCCTACAGTCCCTTATTTTCTGTCCCATTTATCATTAAACAATTAATCACATCCTACTTCTGGCTGCCGGGATCCGCTATAAAAGACACAGGGTTAACTCTTCATCTGCACCCGCCTAACTGCCCCAACCAGACCTGAAGCTCCGGGGCCGTGACTGCTTGTGTCTCTTGACGGCTCTCTCAGCATCTAGCAAAGGGTGATGCAAACAGAAGGCGCCAGAAAAAGCAGAATGCAACCCTCCACTTTATGACAGGGCACATGTGAATAAGAGAATAAAGAGAAATCAAATGCTAAAGGCCATGTTGGGTTCTCTGAGTGCCCTGTGAACTGGAGAAGGTGCAGGGACAGTCGCCCCAATCACTGTGTGCTGCAAGCTGCCTAAAATGAGGCTTCCATTTTCTGTGTTACGTCTGGTTTCGTTACAACCAACGTGTCACAAATTCTATTGTGATATAGGTTATGGCTGACAAACGTTTTTCTCCAAAGATGCTGAAATGTTTCTGCATCCTGGCTCTCATGTGAGACCCTCCTATGGCTGCTAATCTCACCCCTACTCACCTCACCCCTGCTCAGGTGCAAGCCACTGCTCCTTACCCTCACCCTGTCTAATCCACTCTCCCTACAGCAGCAAGAGAATGAAAAAATTAGCGAACCTGATCATGTTTCCTTCCACCCTGACCTTCTAGTTCCCCAAGGCCAGCCCTGACTGCTGCCCCTACCCTTGCTCAGCCCCCCTCCACCTGGCAGCCTCATTAAGCCAACCTCCGGGTTTGTGCCAAAATGCCACTTACTACCTGTTCACTCTCCCTCCTGCATGTACGGCATGAACTGAGAGGCAGTGAGTAGGGTCTGAACCCCTCTGCATCCGGTAGACCCTGTGCATAGTAGGTCATCGAAATGTCAGTTTCACTTTCTGCAAGAGACACCCGGTCACCGTGTGGGATTCAGAGCTGCCAGTCATTCCAAGGAGTGACTCCCTGACATGCCCCAAAGTGTCATTCTCGTCTCAGATTCACTGGGGCTAGAAAATGAGGGAAACTTGCTCTGTCCCTGCTGTGGAGTCCTTGGTTGGTGAGGAGGTGACAGGCCAAGGGAGGGTCCACGGTGCCTGCAATAGCAGCGGGTGCACCTCAGGCTCTCCACCGGCCTCATCAGAGAGAGCTAACTGCCGAGTAGTTTGGGAGAAGTTACTCAGATGTTGGCTCCTGGTTTCCTTCTTTATTTTTCTATTGTAGTAAAGTACACATCACATGAAATTTACTGTTTTAATAATTTTTAAGTGCATAGTTTGGTGGCATTAATCATATTCACAATGTTGTGCAAATAGCACCACCATCTACTTCCAGAATATTTTCATCTTCCTAAGTATAAAACTCTATACCCATTCAGCTCTAGCGCCCCCTTCTGGTACCCCCATAACCACATAGGGAGGGTGTCTAGGATCTTGGCCACTCTAGAGATCTAATATGAGAGGAATTAATTACACAGTATTTGTCTTTTTGTGACTGACTTATTTCACTTAGCACGTTATCCTCAAAGTTCATACGTGTTGTAGCATGTATCAGATCTTCCTTTTTTAAGGCTGAGTAATAATATTCCATTGTATGGATAGACCCCATTCTGTTTATTTGTCCATCTTTCTGTCTGTGGGCACCTGGGTCGCTTCTACCTTTTAGTTTTTCTTCTGGTAAAAGTACAATTACTTTCCATCTGCCAGAAAAGGTAAAAACAAACAACCCTTCCCCAGCAGACTATAGCAGGTAGGTGCCCGGATGCCCTGCCCAGCAGTCCTCGGCTACCTGCTGGTGCCAACCAAGGTTTCCAGCCCCACGCTCGGGATCTCTCTGCCTGAGCTGCAGAGGGGAGGCTGGAAGTGCTGGTGCGCTGAAGCCCCAGGAGCACCCCTCAACCAATGACCATGAGAGCTGGGGGTGAAGGCTGGCCTCTTCAGCCCCTTGGTGTTGCAGTCACCTGTCCTGGCTCCCTCCCCTCCCCTTTCCTCTTACCCCTCTCCCCTCCCCTCTCCCCTGCTGTCCCAGCTCCCTTCCTTCCCCTCTCCCCTGGCCAAGCTTGCCTGGGCTCATCTCCCAGATTCACTATTTGCACTTGAATCCTCTCTCAGCGTAGGCTTCTGGGGGAACCCAGACTAAGGCCTGCACCAAGCTCACTCATGCTCGGGGCCACGATGGAGGAGGAGGCAGACACACGGCGTGGACTCTGCTGAGAATCCCATCATTCACTCATGGCGGCGAGGATCTCCACTCTGCAGTCCAGGAAGACGGCGGGGGGGGCAGCTACCTCCACAGGGGGGCCCTGCCCTAAATCAGATCCTCCTAAATCAGCCAGGAGAGCCCTTTGGAAAATGAATGAGAAGGATCTTTTCTGAGTGCTCCAGGTGCACAAGGGCAGCTGGAGGCTCCCGCTAAGATGGCCAAGTCATCCTTCTGGATCATTGCTGGCCTCCTCCGCCCAGTGTGCCAAGCACCATCTCCCCACACGTGGTGGTCCCATAACTATTCCAAGCAGCACCTCAGGGGCCACAGAACCTATGCGGCGGTCACTCCTGCAGACACGCGCCCACACTTCTGGGGGCCCTGCCGGCCCTTGGTGCAAATGCAAGGGTGCACCATGTGGTCAGACAGCTAGGGAAGAGGCGAACCTAGGGGAGGTGTCTGTCCGGCGGGCACCAGCCTCCCCCACCATGGGAGCAGAGGACCGAGCGTTTCTTGGAGTCCCCAAAGCTTCCTGGCTGTCATCCCACTTCAAGGCTCGTTCTGCCGAGCTGACGCTTTCCTGCAAATTGCAGAAGATTCCATGACTTAGCCGCGGGGCTCTGGTAACATCGGAGAGGCGAGAGCCAGAGTGGGGGACGTTTACAGGAGCGGCTGTCCCCCACACCATCTGCTGTCGCTGTGTCATCTAAGTGGACTTCATGTTGTTAATGAGGCCACAGGTCATGTTACCCTCCATCCTGACTCAGCGCCTGGTGACCAGAGAGTGACTGCTTTTCATCAATGCAGCTGAAAATCTTCAGCTGGATCAGACCCGCTAGGGGTGCAGCGTAGGGCTCTCACCCCTTGTCTGTCTGAAGAAAGAGCTGACCGAATGTCACGAGGCCAACTTCTACTTCTTCTTCCTCGGCCCCAACACCTCCCAACCGGCCCGCCAAGGCCAGGAGGGATCCCTGTGTGCTCAACAAACACTGATGGCTGCTTCTTCCTCTCTGGCCTGCTGTACGGGGGTCTGGGACAGCACAGAGAAGCCTGACACAGGGCGAGGCCCGCCTGCCGGGAGCCCCCGGTCTAGACACAGGTGGAGTATGCAGGTCCCAACAGGGAGGGCTGCCAGCAACTATTCCAAATGCCTCACGTCCATTATTGTTTCAATCTCCCCACAGCCCTTTGAGGAAGGGCTGCACGTGGCCCAAGTCACCTGGCTATCGAATGGCAAGCCAGGACCCCCTCCCCCACCCCCCAGACCGCAGGTCCCGGCACCTGCGCTCCTAACCATCGTGCGACACAAACTCCCCAGAAGCCCAACCAAGGGCGACCTCTGCGTTTTCCACCGTCGCTACATCAGCCGGCTCCCTTTCTGAGCCCCGGAGCAGGGCTGTCTCCCTGTCACAGGGAGTCCACCAGGAAAAACGAACACCTGCTCACCTTTCTGAACATGCCAAGCTCCGCTGACCCCTGCACAGAGCACTTCTGCATGAATAATGGCTCAAGTCAGGGCTTTGATGGAGGGAAACAAACCGCGACACCTTATGAAATGTTAATAAGGGTGGCGGAGGCGCTGAGTTGTGACAGAGGTCTCCCCAGGCACGGAGGGCAGGCCCCCACGAGGCCTTACCGTCCTGCTTTTGTGCGTCATTGGACCCGCCTTAGCCCCGTGTGCCCTGCGGTTACAGACACTTGAAGGTGTGACAATCACAACAGAATGCGGCACGTGGATAGAGAAACGTGTGCATGTGTGCAAGCAGACACACGAGCTGTCCATTTGGATGGTTTTGATACAGAGTCCTCACATCCCTTGTCTTATGGCGGTAAAAATGGGGTAAAAACGGGGACTTCTGTGCCCGGTCCTGTGGAAGGACGTGACGGGCTCCGACTCGAGGCTCTCAGAGTCTAATGAGAAAGACAGATCATGAAGCGTTCACTTTAAGACACTCTGACAACAGCACTGGTTACAGAGACCCTGCCAGGAGTGGGGTGGGGCGACTGGGAGTCAGGGAGGACTTCCCAGAAAAGGAGACCTAGAGCTGGGTCTTGAACGCTGAGACTCATCTGTTCTTTAAAAAAAAAAAAAAAGAAAAAAGTAAGCAAGCCAAGGTGTGATGAGGAAGGGGCATTTTCTGGGTGATCTGTAGAGCCAGGAAGCCTAGATTTGGACCCTTGCCCCCTCTTGCTGGGCCTGGGACCCTGAGCCATTTATTTCCTCACGTGTCTTCTTACCTGCTGAATGGGGACCGCACGCACTAGCTCATGTGATCCTCATTACCGAGAGCTTAGCCCACTCAGCACCTGTTCAACCAGCTGCTTATTAAAATGGTTCATGGACAGAATTGACACTTGGCTCCTTTTCTAACCATGACTATGTCGCTTTGGTCTCAAGAAGTTGGGGAGGTAGTCTCAATCCAATGTCTCAGAGTTCTGCAGGGTCCCTAGCTGCTGGATTAGCCCTTGAAACGTGAATCAGAGATGATCCTTTGGTTTTGACACACCGACTGCCCATGCTTCCTGGTAGAATGATGTACGAGAATACATAATAGCCACCATGCTACCATGGGAGGCAGGGGATACTCAGCAGCCTTCAGGAGGGCACAGAAAAATAGATCTTCGGTGCGCCTAGGGGGCTCAGTCGGTTAAGCTTCCGACTTCGGCTCGGGTCATGATCTCACGGTCTGTGAGTTCGAGCCCCGCGTCGGGCTCTGTGCTGACAGCTTCGAGCCTGGAGGCTGCCTCTGATTCTGTGTCTCCCTCTCTGGCCCTCCCTGCCTCAAGCTCTGTCTCTCTCTGTCTCAAAAATAAACAAACATTAAAAAAGAAAAGTAGATCTTCTTTTTGTTACCTTTAGGGGCCTGCCATTCAGGAGGTCATATCCTTTGCAGGAGGTATGGTGGGGTGAGGAGGAGTGGGGTGGGGAGGAGTGGGGTGGGGAGCTTGGCTTGAAGGGATTGGGAATTTCCCCCAAACGGATGGTTAATTGCAGTGAACCAGGGAGAATCAAGAAGAGACTCCGTTTCAGAGAGCAATTCACAAATAAATTGCCAATAATCCAGCTCCACATCCATGGCAAATTCCCCTTCAAAACAGCAAACGGATGGAGCAAGGGAAATTAATCGCTTTTCCTGGGCCTACACCAGCCTAGATTTCTGACAAGCAATAACGGAAAGCAGGTTCCCTGCACGTTTCCATTCTCCCCGCCATGGCTTCTCTGACTTGCTTTCTGCTCCTCCCTGTTCTGGTAACATTCAATTTATTTTGTGATCCTGACATGTCCAGTGATCCAGACTCTTGAGGCTTGCTCAGAATTTCAATGACAGCTCTCTTCTGGACTTTTATTTTATTTTATTTTTTAATTTCTAGGAGAGAGAGAGAGAGAGAGAGAGAGACAGTGTGAGCAGGGGAGGGTCAGAGAGGGAGACACAGACTCTGAAACAGGCTCCAGGCTCCGAGCTGGCAGTCAGCACAGAGCCCGACGCGGGGCTCGAACCCACGAACCGCGAGATCACGACCTAAGCGAAAGTCGGACGCTTAACCGACTAAGTCACCCAGGCGCCCCTCTTCTGGACTTTTAATGGCTTGTAAGTTCCTTCAGTTTTCCTGCCCTTGGTCCTTGGCAAGAGAGAATCCGGAACACGGTGCTGAGAGTGAGATTCCAACGTGGACTATGATGGGACCAGGGAGCAGCGCCATCCTCACGTCAGGCTCCCACAAAAGGAATTGGGGGAGAATAACAGGGAAGGCACAGGAGAATAAAAGTGGTTTCAAAGGGACTGAATTCGAGGCTTCTAGAAGCTACCTTAATAAAATCTGCAAAAAATGGTGATGCGAGAGACACCAGCCTCTCTGTCCCCCAACAAAGATCACCAATTAGACTGCCATTCACAAAGAGGACAGCTCTGGGAGAGCTCTCGAGTCCTTCTAAGAAACGTCAGGAATAGGGTGGGACAAAAACCTGAGAAAATCCACACAAGAAGAGAAGGAAGCCAGCTTCACCTTGCCCACATCATCCTCAAGCCAGCATCCCACCAAGAGGGAACTTCCTACCTGGGAAGAGCGGCTCTGTCTAGGAAACAGCGGGGGGAGCAACTAGCTTTCTGGCCTTTGGGGGTGTATGAAGGTCCTGCTTTGGCTTCACCCTAGAAGGTACCTTATCAAATAGCGTTTCTCGAAATTTAACGCGTATATGAATTACCTGCTGATTTCGATTTTGCAGGTCTGGGGTGGAGTCTCAAATTCTCTTTCTAGCAAAATCCCATGGACTACACTTTGCGTGGCAAGAGTCTAGATACCTTAAATCAACCATCTCATTTTCAGATGAAGACACAGAGGTCCAGAGTGGGGTAGTGACTTGGGGAAGGAAGGTCAAAGCGAGAAAGGAGTCTAAAATCTAGGTCTGTGATTCCCGGCCAGTGGTTCCCTAAGGAGCTTTCTCACCAGCTCTGCCCTCAGTCGTCAAGGCCTGCCAGGAATCTGAACTGGGGGTTCAAGCCCCCAGATGATTCTAATGTTCCACCAGTTTAGGGACCAAGAGATGACCTGGCCCCTCAAACTTTCAGCCAGGATAGTGCAGCCAAGGGAGACCAGGATGGGGGCCAGGTTACCTGTGATGCCACCTAGTGGCCAGGGGATGAGGGCGCATCGCAGGAGGGTATAGCCAGGGCCCCTTCCCAGGTTAACAAAGGGATTACAGAGGCGGCTGGGGACCCCACCCTTCATCTGCTTGAAGAGAATCAAAGCCACCGAAGACGAGGAAGGGCCACCAAGGAGCTACCCTAACTGTGACGAGGGTGGTCTGGATGTTTCAGAATCTATCAGAAAGTTTAGCGAAACTGAAGCTTGTGATCTCAATGTGGAGGGAGACATTTCTAGAAAAAACAAATCCCTTTAAAAAGCTTTTGAGAATCGAATGAGAAACATCCGATGGGGGACAGATTTTCTCTTGAAATGTGAGTGGCCTGCTGGCTGGCTTCTGTGCCATGTGACAGTCAAGAGGTGTGTTGGGGGCAGGGGACAATGTCCAGGCTTTCCCACTGCCTGCAAGAAAGGGAGCCTGTGGTGGGGGTACTTCTGGCCTGGGTTCTGACCCCCGGTCCCCCTTTGCCTGCCATATGGACCTGCAATTCCTGTCACTAAAGAGGGGAAAGGAGCCTACTTCTCTGCCCCTTGACTTAGGGTTGGCTGGATGTGCCCAGGTGGCCAGGGACCTCATGCATTTTCACTCACCATCACCATGAGCAGACTGTGCCCGTGACCCCGCCTGTCCGTGTACAATGAGTGACACGAGTAACACGGCCACCAGCGGCCACCACCTGAAGCACGGGGGCCCCACTCAGCCAAGCCCGGGTCAGCTGAACCCCAGCAGCCTCGCAGAGGTGGGCACCACATTATCATTCCCGAAGCCCCTGGGCTTCCGGGGTGTTTCCCGACAGAGCCACAGCTAACCGGCACTGGGACTGGGGAGCTGGGCAACGAGCACCGTCAGGGTCAGGGCTGGCTCAGGGGGACTGCTCACTCCAGAAGACGGACTGCTCACTCCAGAAGACGAACTGCTGAGCCGCTAATTGAGAGGACGGGACAACTTTTTAGGAACTGGTCATCGCTGACTCCAATTTCGCGATCCCTTCTGAATTTCAGACCTTTGCTCACATTCTGACACATAATGAAAAGAGAAACCGGACTTTTAAGCACAGTGGTTGGCTGCAAAAAGTTGACACCGCTGCTAATAACAAACATGCGATCATGAACGCTTTACCACATCGCCCGCCTTTTGCTCGGGTCTCCTGGTACTTCGCAAACACTTCCTCATTCATCATCTGGAGGCCCAAGGCTCCTGCTCACTCACATAGCGCGGAGAAGCAGCTAGCGCCTGGCCGGAGGGGGCCTTTCTCAGGCTCCTGAGTTAATAGGATTCTCAGAGGAAGAAGGACACGGAATTACCCGTGGCCTTGTCGGAGAAGCTAGGCAGTGACTGTAAATAATTTCCTATCAATGCAACTGCTCGCCACATCAGTGCCTGACTTGGGTCTTAATCTGGTTTAGCTTCTGACTGTCGTTATCTTAGGGAAATCAACTTTTCTGAGCCTTCCAACATAAAACCTTAAGAGTTGCTGTCAGGGTTCTAGGCAATAAGTGTGTAAGAAAACTCCTGGCCTTATGCTTACACATCTAGGTACTCAAGGGTACAATTATTTCTTTTAGCAGAGCACAGACGAAGGAAGGTTGTCATGTGTGAATGTATAGGCTGTTAACTGCACAAAGACTCCCGGCTAAGGAGGCAAATGGGGCTGCAGTCCAATCCTTGCCTCCTCTGTGGCGTAAAGCTACCCAGAGAGAAGGGCCCTGTTTCTAGACCAGATACGTGGTATGTGGCAGGCCTGAGGACCCAGAACACTGAAAGGTAAAGATCCTGAATGTCTGTTCATACCAAGGTTCAAGAACCATGGTGATGTTCCTGGTCCCGTCTCCCTGGCCCAGGCGTGGGCTCCTGACAGCCAAACGCAGGTCACACGCACAAACAGGAAATCATCTACAGCAGTTCAAGTTCAAATCCTGGGGTTAAAAATCCAGAAATGCCCACTGTATCTTTTTAACCACAGCTTCAGTCAGCAGGGCATCCCAGAGCGGTTGGGGCAGGGAGAGTCCAGGCAGGGAAGGGGCACACGGCCTGGGAGGTGGCCGGGGCTGTGACAAGGAGCCTCTGATGCACACTAATGATAGGCAAGAGCTTGGCCACTGAAGGCAATTACAGAGGATGAGACACTGTGCAAGCCAGCAAGTTGGGGGAGAGGACGGGGGACCTTATTATCTCTCTGTCTTGCTTAATAGGAGTTAATAGTTGGAAGGCAATAAAAGACTGGTGTGTGAAGTTTAGTGCCAATACAGTCTCATACACATGCTACGTTTTTATTTCAAAGAGGATAAAGGCCCAAATTTTATACTGAAAACAAATGTTAAAAATTAATTATAAAGAAGACACCAGAGGGCCCCGAGCATGTTCCCTGGGTGACTGATTAAATGCCTGCCTCATTTAGACTGGTATAAACCCAATCTCTTGGAAGAAGGCCAAAACTATTTGCCAACGTCCACAGAGACTGTCCAAGAAAATGATCCTGGTGCCAGGAAAGAGAAAAACAGTCACCACTGCGGCCCGGAGCCAGCCACCACCATGGGTGGGATCCGGTCACAGGCAGGAAAGGAAATGGTCCCGCTGGCACAGTGTGGACCGAGAGCATCCTTTGTCACCTGCAGGTGATCGCTGGGGACCCAAACAAATGACACTGCCCAAGACTGTGCTGACGGCGACCAGAGGGATCCGTGTCTCTGCAGGCTTGGAGGGGATGGGAGCCTTTTTTGTTCAACCCCTGGATTTTGTTTGGATTCAGAGAACATCTTCCCGATTCTCAGAATGGGTGAACTCTAATCGGAAATGTAAGAGGGAGGAAATAAGCCAATGACTCTGTTATCTTTTGAATTTTAATACTGTCTTTTAATGGCAAGGTAACATTTTCCTTGCTGAAATACAACAGGGAGATCATCAAAGGTGCCGACTGTCTGCCTTCGACACTCTGCAATCCCTAAACCTGGTTTTTTTTTTGCCTCACAGGTAACCACCGTTGCCCATCTGCTGTGGGCCCCTCTCGGCCTCGCAGACACACAAATGCACTCAACAGTTTTGTGTAGTATTCTTCCACTGGTGACACCGCACGGGGCAAATGTTTCCACACCTCGCATTTCCCATTAACTGACAGGTCTCGGAATTTGATTCATGTTAGTACATATGCTAACCATGGGCTAAAATTCTCTGAACTACAGGTACAATTACTCCATGTTCAACAGAAAGAAAGGTCTGTGTTTCTTAGGTTGGTATTTCGGGCCATTCACAGTAAGATCCCAACCTAGACTTTCTACTTTGTTTTCCATGGGTCCCCTCCCCCACTTCCAAGGAAACGAAACAAACCAGAGGAGCCATTTTCAGTTTCCTACACAGGAAGGACCGCATTTCAATGAAGAGCCACCCGTACCATCAGTTCTTCCCTATCTTTTAAGGGCAGTCCTGGAACCTTCCTCAGGACTTCCCATCTCCTGTATATGCCCCACTTCTGCAGAGCATTCAAGTAATTAATGGACTATTCTCACTGTCCCTTTTCAGCAGCAAGCTCTTGGAGTATGGACCAGGGGTATAGTCGTTGCTCAATAAACTGTTGTTGAATTAAAGAAAGAAAAAAAAGGAACAGCATCTTACCGATTCTCTATACTGCTATGGGATGAGGCCCAAAGCTCACCTAGAAGTTGGACTGTGGGTACATTTTCCTCCCTTCCATCCGTCCATCCTTCCTCTTGGGTGGCAGCCATGAAAATGTGCTTTCAGAACTTTTTTTTTTTAAGTAGGCCCCATGCCAAGTGTGGAGCCCAATGTGGGGTTTGAACTCATGACCTGGAGATCAAGATCAAGACCTGAGCTGAAAACAAGAGTAGGACGCCTAACGGACTGAGCCACCCGGGCGCCCTGTGCCTTCAGACTTCTGACTGCATCGTGAAGCCTGGGTGGATGAACTCATGAGAAGCAGGAGATGGTGCCTGGCGTGTAAGCACTTGCCCCCTGCCCCCCACCATCACTGCAGGGGTGCGGCGGGACTGGCAATGGCGGCTCCTGTTGGCTGGGCTCCTCTCTCACATCCCAAGGCTGTACCAGTTCCTGGAGTTCCCCCATTTTGGCAAGGGGCTTCCACTTTTCAGGGTGCTTTCATTTTATCCTACTGTGACCTGGGTGTAGACGACGCCTATGTTAGAGTTACAGGAAGTGACTGCAAGAGAAGCCGGTGGTTGGCCCGAGGGACCCCTGGTGGTGCCCACATGAGCCTAGTCCGATGCTCAGACCTCTATGAGCTCCTCCAGCCTGAGGCAGTGAGGGGCAAACGGCCCCAGCCCAAGAGGTGCTAGAGAGAACGGATTCCACGATTCTTCTCGACCCCGTCTGGCTCAGTGCAGGAAGGCATGATACGCCCCGGACCTTGCAAAGTAAGCCGATCCTTGTTTTTTGTTGCTGTTTTTAAAGCCAGACTACGTTATTCAGGAAAGATGCGCTCCTGTCCGCCTTTGAACTTTCTGAATTCCCAGATTCCGCAGCCTCCCTGGTGCCCCTTCTTCTAGTTCTGCACAGGCAGTGGCGGCCCGGGGTTGGCCCGGCCAGCCTGCAGGCGGGTGCTGCGGCCCCCCCCCGGCCCCCCACTCCCGCCGTGGCAGGGTCTCAGCCTGGGAGCATCTCCTTCCCCACACAGGCTGGTGGATGCAGCCCTGAGGCGGGCCATGGCACCCTCACACCGGGGGGCCCACGACAGGCTAACCCCTCAGAAGCCAGACCGCAGAGCACCGAATGGCAGGTCCGGCAAAGCGGTCTCTGAGCTGTCACCCCAGGTCGGCTCGGCCCTCCCCCTAGCCCCCCGCGCCTCCCAGGACTGCCCCCCGCTCTCAGACAGCGGTGACTGCCCTGACGCGTGCCTGCCAACCTTTCGGGGCCTCTGCAGGCAGACTGCGTCCTTCTCCATCTTCCACGTTCACTCCGGGAAACAGGCTTTTATTTAAAAGCATTCCAGTTCGTCAGCGTCCTACCAACCATTTTTCTGGTCGGCTGCTCTCTGCTTTCCGCAATTCCATGCATGTCCTCCGTGTCAGGGCCCCCGTCCCTCTGCTTACACGTGCCCTGGTGTCCTTCGAACACTCTTAAGGCCTCCTCGGCACACTTGCCTGGTCTCAGATCCCCGGGCTTGTTGTCAGAGCAGACAGGTCCCCACGACCAGCGTGGGGCTGCCTGTCCGGGCGGAAGCTCGCTGTGACGGGGACGGTGAGGACTCGGCCCCAGGCCCGACAGAGCCCCTCGGTGGCGCTGAACACACATCACTTTTCAGGGAGGCACGCAGGAAACCTGGGCAAACAAGCGCCTCTGAGAGGCAGCCTGGGAGGGACCGGGCAGGAACCCGCAGTTTGAAAGACCTGACACAAAAACACACAAGAGCATCCCAAAGTGCTGAGCCTGCTGGAGCTGGTGAAGAGAGAGGGCGGGCCCTGCGAGTGGGAACTGCTTCATCAGTTCTGTTCCCTACACCCCAGTCAGCGAGCAACGATTCAGTGCTGGTGACGACACTCCTGCTGATAATGCAAAAGAAAATAGGTTCGATCGGTGAATCTAACTTGTAAAAGTCAGAGGACTGGAACTATATGCCTGTTTGGAGGGTGAGAAGATAAACTAGAATCTAGGAGAGGGTCTGAAAAAATTAGTAGCCCTTTGTGGTGCCTTCCAAAGAAAAGGCTTAAGAAAAAAAGTGCTTTTGATAAAAACAGAATTAAAGTTCTCCAAAATAGGGCTAATTTCTAACTCTTCTAATTTTTATGTCAGGGGCACAAAACCGCACAGAAGTTACTCGGATGCTGTTGCGGACCAATTACGTCCAAGTCCGTTTGGCTTCTCAGGTCGTTGCTGCATTAGCTCCACTGTCATGTGCAGGGCGCCAGGGTGGTGCTGTTCCCGCACAGGCACCCAGGAAAAGTGCCCCCTTGCCGCTCCTTGTACCCTTGTCCGAGGAGACTAAGATATCCAATCTCCCCAGAGGAGGAGGGGGTAAGGGCCCCTCCACCATTGTCACTCCAGATGACTGACTGCATTTTAAGCGTGGCTTTCTCGGCCAGTTAACGCGGCAGATTCTTTGCACAGCGAGATGAGGCCACCCCAAATGTCACCAAAACGTGTTCCCAAACAGGACAGAGCAGTCCCTGCTCCAGCCCGGGGTGAGTGAGGTCTAGAAGGAACTGGACATCCTTCAAAAACAATTGATTCCAGGTAAGTTTAAGCTCCCCAACCAGCAGGCCGCCAGTTCTGAGCGTTCTCTTTTCTTTCCAGTAACTCATTTCACACTGACCTTCCACCAACGGGCTCGCATTTTGCCAGTGTTTCTTGGGAAGGTGGCCCCCCGTTCTAAATCAGCATCTTATGAAGCTGTGGCAAAGGGTTGCCGGTATGGCGTGTGGCTGCCAGGGAAGTCGGATCATAAGCGAGCACGGACCTTCAGCGGGCGTGTCCTCACGTCCTTAAACCCACATGCATCTTCAGGGCTGAATGGGAGCCGTAGATGCATCCACGGAAGGACTTCAGTGTCACCCCTGCTTTCCCATTCATTACGTCTGATGCACGCGCCTAACGGGGCCGTCCACGCTCCCAGTTCCCGGCGTGTGTAATTTAACCTAAGCACGTTCCCCAACGTGAGAGCCGGGTTCACACACACTCTCCCTCCACTTCCTTTGTGTTTCGAAATTAGAAAACCTAAATGTCGCTTTTCTCAGATGGGGAACACTCTTATGGGTCAATGTGAAAGAAGAAGGTAATTAACTTCCTGGGTAAATCGCAGCGTGGCGGCTAAAAACACCACACTGGAAAAAGTGGTGAAAAAGGGAAATCCGTTCTACAAACGACATCCCTTGTTTAGTTCCAACATGATGAATGCACTTCCCGAGGCTCCTGTCAAGTGAGCAAAGTAGAGGAGCGCTTTGCTTCCCCTCTGTCGCCAGCTGGCTACTTCAGGAATGTGCTGTTTTTATGCTGCTAGGTACACTGAGTGGCCGTTTGAAGAGGCCAATCTGTGGCTAGTTTCTTTGCTTTTCTTTCCCTCCCTTTTTGATACCTTCTTTCAAGTTTTCTAATAGAACAAGCTCCATTTCTGAGTCTCCAGTGGGGCCATTATGGCCTAATACATAATGGGCACCATCGGCACTGACCAACTACATCGCATTCTGTTAGTGAGTCCAGTAACTAGAAAGGACCAGACCTATGGGGAGACAAAAAGACAGAGGCAAGGCTCCAACTAGTCGTTCAAATCGTCACAGTTCTCTTCCAGGTTTGATTACAATTGTGCTCCCAAATTTGACCGTCTCCTGCTTCTGCATAAACAAAAATGAAAACACGTCTTTCTTTGCACATTGCTTCATCACAGCTGCACTGCGACGCAGAGGGTTAAAGGGACCTGCTTAACCGTATTTGGCTGCATCTCTAGACCACAGTCTGAGTTGAGTCCTGCCATGCAGGCTCAGACCCCCGGAGTGCCCGTAGCCACAGGAGATCAACCGTCTCCCCGTGACCAAGCTTCCTAAAACCTGGTCTGAAGCATCAGTTGGTCCCCTAGAGGGGCCGTACCTCAGAACACAGGACAGCGTGTGGAGCAGGGCGGCACCTGGCACCTCAGAACAGTTTCATACAAAGGCATCGGCGGGCTCTACCCACTAAGCTCAACAGCTACGGCTTTGGTGACGGAAGTGGGGCTCGCTGAGCTGGAGGTCTGTGGAGTTTCCAGCCTACTCATCCTCCGTCATCAACCCAGGCCGGCCGATGGCCCTGGGGGTGTCCATGTGGCCGTGACCCCAGCTTCTCAGCAGCCTCTGGGGAAAGGCAAGCCTGTGGCTCAGAATCCCCTTTCACATAAGGCCCTTGAAGAACTGGTGATGGATTCTACAAAGATGTGGACACACGGACAACAGGTGTGCCCAGCTTCTCTCCCAGACACCCCTGGGGGGTTCCCAAGAACTCTCTCTGGCTGTTCAGCCCCGAGTCCCCATCGTCACTCGTTTTCATTACCCCCTAAACATACCTCCTACCCAAAGTCTCGTCATTCTCCCCTCCCACAGGTGACAGTCCCCCTTCTCATTCCAATCTCACCACCGAGCCCCATATTTCCCAAATGAGCTCCGAACATTCTGGAAAGCCCTCGAAAAGCAGCTGGCGCTGCTAACATCCTGGGCTTTTGCTGCGGTGATGCACTCTCCCCACCCACAGACCCCAGTTCCACAAAGGACTGTACACGGGTTCCCTCACGGGCCACAGAGAACCCCAACCCTGAAAACCAGGAGGGTGTGGCCAGATGGGGTGCTGCCTGAGGCCAGGAACTGGAGGGCACCTCGTGTGTCCAATGAGGACAGTCAACACGGCCTGAGCCCAACCTTTCCCAGTCACGCTCAAGTTGCACATCTCTTTGGCCATTTCACAGGCACTTTGTGGATCTCTCCAGCCTCTCCAGCAGGGCCACGTCCTCCTGCTGATCTCTGTGCTGTGATGAGTGCCACCGAGTGACAAACAGCCACTCGACTCCATTCTCAGCTTATGGGGCAGAAGCAGCCCCCCATCCATTCCTGATGGCGGGGGGGTGGGGTGGGGTGGGCTGACAAACAGACCGTCTGGGATGGAGAGGGGCTCAGCGGGGCATGCAGGGGGCGGAGGGCCCGGCACGGGAGGCGGTGGGGCCGAGGGAGGGGGGTGATCGCACCCACCCACGAGCCCCCGCTTCCCACGAGCAAATGAGCCGGGAGCGGAGCTTTGCAACCCGCTGCTCTCAAAGGCTGGCAAGCTCGCTCTCGCTGTGACTCATCCAGTTTCACTCTCAGGACTTCTTAATGCCTTTTATCTGCCACAAATGTTCCCGTCAGGGAGCTGGTAGGTGTTAGCTGTTCAAGCCGGCTCAGGGGTGCGAGCACACACACACACCGTCTTTTGAAAAGCACATTTGTCTCTCTTCAAAACAAACAAAACAACACACCTGCCTGCCTTAAAGTGCGTCCCCGGGAATGAACGGCCTGCCTGGCTCCCCGGCACACAGTTCACCGGCTCCGCGTGGACGAGGACCTCGTGCCGGAAGGGACAGCAGCCCGACAGCCCCTGGGGCTCCTGCTGGAGGCAGGGGGTGGGGGAGTGGCAGCGGCCAGCCTGCGGCGACGCGCCTGATGCCCGGCCCGGGAAGTAAAACCTGATTCGTGAACAGCCCTCTTTTCGCTAACGTCCCCTGAACAGTTGCTACTGTAAGGTTGTTCCCGAGATCTTCAAGTCCCATCTACGGTACTCTGCGGAGTCACGCACCCTCCCGCAGCCCCCAGGGACAGCTTCAGTGCCGCTCCACGGCCGCCCAGGGAGGAGGAGGATGGCGCGCCCCGATCGAGCTGATGGCTCCAGGAGGGGGCGGGTGGGGACGTACGTGGAGGGGCAGAGGCAGGTGACTGATGTCGAGCTGGGGCCCCACAGGGCCATGGAGCACAGAGGACGGCCGCGCCCTGCACAGCCGAGTGGGGAGAGCGGGTGGTGGGTGGCCTCACAGGGTCACAGGCAGGGTGCAGGCGGTGGCGGATGGCTTCCAGACGTCAGGGGCGGCCCCTGGAGGCCCACGGGCAGGCCGGGCGGACGCGTGAGGCCAGCAAGGGAGCCGGTGGCCACTGGGCGGCGGGGCTGCCATGTTCCCCTAAGAGCCCCTTTGGAGGAGAAGGTCATCAGGTGCTTCCTGTAGGGAGGTGACTGGCTTTAGTGTTGGGGGGCTGGCTAGGGGAGGGTCAGGGGGCGACCAGGGTGAGAGCAGTGAGGGGGAAGGGAATGGCCAGAGCAGAGAAACATTGAAGGCAGAATTCACAAGACTCCAATGAAGGAGGCACAAAGATATGTCTGCCCGCAAGAGGTCAAGGGTAGGTGACTGGAATCCAAGGTACGACGGACCATGGGGGGCAGGCGATGAACCAGGGCAGGAGCGGCACAGAAGAAAGAGAAGCATCTTAAAGCGGAACTGGCTCGTCCCACTTCTGGGCCCCCAGGAGCAGGCGGGGGGGGCTCTTCCCAGCGCCCTGCACACTTCAGCCCCGCGGGGAGGGTCGAGAAGGGCGTAAGAGAGAGGTGGACATCCAGCCCTGGCAAACCACACGACCTCATCGAGCGCCGTGGGAGGAAAAACACAGGTCACAAGTGAGCCTGAAACATGGGACAGTTGCAAAAGCCTAAGAAAGCCGCGCGCCCTGTCAGCCCGTGGCTCCGGAGGCTGGCGACGCGTCCCTGCGCGAGGAGGCGCAGGTCCGGGTCCCGCAGGGCTGGTCCTCTGGCTTTAGCAGAAGAGCTGCTGTGCTGCTCTGCTTCCAGAAAGACCGGGGAGCATGCAGGGAACGGGCTCTGTCTCCAGGAAGTATCAAGCACTTTCCAGGCCTTATTTTTAGATTAATGTGCTGCTGCTATTACTAGCACTGGATTCGCAGCAGGAAGGGGCTGGAGAAGCAGGCGTGTCTCGCCGTCTGTTCTGTCACTTCAGCCACAAAACTTTCACCCTTGCTACCTCTCGCAGATGGTCCTCCCTCCTCCCTTTTCTTTCAAAAATATTTTTACAAATTTTTTCAGAATTTATTTTTTTAGTTTTTTTCCCCCCAAATACAATGAACATACAGGGTTAGGTCAGTTTCGGGCTGTCGAAACAGTTTTCTAGATATGTCTCCTAAGGCAAAGGAAACCAAAAAAAAATGAAACTTATTGGGGTGACACCGAAGTAAAAAGCTTCTGCCACAGCAAAGGAAACCATCAGGCAACTTGATGAATGGGAGACGAGATTTCCAAGTGACACATCCGATGAAGGGTTGGTATCCAAAATATATAAAGAGCTTATACAACTCAACACACACAAAAATAATCCAATTAAAAAATGGGCAGAGAACCTGCATAGACATTTTTCCAAAGACGACATCCAGATGGCCAACCGGCTTCTCAATTTTAAAGCCGCAGCTCCTGCATGGGACCCCTGGGCCTGCAGGCCTGGGCCCCCCTCCTCTCCCGGCCCTGCATGAGGCCCCGGAACCCCCACGGTGCGCCCTGAGACACACAACCTTCTGGAAGGAATCCCACGGCCCTGGCACTAGGCGATTACATGAAATAAGATGACGAGCTTTTTTACCTCACATTCCAAATTGCACTTAAAGAGAAGGAAAATACGAGAAATATTCCAAACACACTTTTCCTGGCACCAAAGCTGAGCTTCGGGTGGACTTCCCTGCTTGTCCTCTTTTCCACAGAGGGAAGGAGGGAAAGTGAGGAAAGACCACAACTTCACTTCATAAAGAGACTTGGTTTTCTCACATAAACACGTCCTTTTCGGCAGAAACTTTCACCCAGGTCATCAACTCCACTAAGCGGTCTCAGGTTACTGCAATTAGGTAAATACTGCTTGTTTTAAGAAATGAAATGAATAGCAAAGGGTGCAGAGACTCTATCCCTCAAGTGATGGTTTACGGAATATGGGGAGGTCTGAGAACAATCCAGCGGTTTCCAGAAACACAGCCCACATACTGTACCGGAAGCTTCTGTCAAAGGGCTATCTATTTGGGTTACCTTGGTGGCCCCTCAGGGACTTTTCTCTACATTCTTCCATCACCAAAAATGTTACTTTTTCGCTTTTTGAGGGAAGAAGGCTAGCTGCTTACAAAACAAAATGCAGAAGCAAACGACACTTACAAAATGCTCAGCAGGCCCTGAACAAACATCTCCAATACCGAGAATCTGAGACCCTGCTTGTTTTATTTTGTCTGGCACGGTAACTAGCGACGACTTGCATTCTCATCAATTAGATCTCATATTTTGTCTCTGGAATTAGACGGTAAGGTGTTTGAAGCAGCGAGCGAGTGACTCGAGTGACCTCCGCTGTATCCTCCTGGCGTCTTCTGTGTGTGCAATAACTTTCTGAATGAATAACGAACTTTCTGAATGAACGGCCAAGTGACTTTCCTGTTGCTTTAGTAGGACCAGCTGTGCTTTTCCTTTTTAAGGAAAAGCTTCTCCAGCTGGGGCTGGAAGGAGTGGATAGAGGATTTGGAGAGGACGGGTCAGAAAAGATGGTAGATTCACAACACGTGAACCAATCTGCCTTTGTGTGCCCTTGGCAGGCATTAATAATCAATCGCAGAGCTCTCGCTGTGTGTTGATTAGATTTCAGATTTCATCTCAGATACCAAGCCCGATCAACTGGAGGCAGCCACCCTACGTGTTATGTAGAGAAGGATCTATCTGCCTTTTCTGTGTTAGGTCCAGATTTTTAAAAGCAACACTTGACTAAAAATTAAAAAAAAAAAAACCCACAGGGTTATTTCTCTGGTTTAATGTCAACTCTATTTATTTAAAAAAAAATTTTTTTTAATGTTTTTTATTTATTTCTAGGAGAGAGAGACAGCATGAGCAGGGGAGGGTCAGAGAGAGAGAGGAGATACAGACTCTGAAACAGGCTCCAGGCTCTGAGCTGGCAGTCAGCACAGAGCCCGACGCGGGGCTCTAACCCACGAACCACGAGATCATGACCCGAGCGGAAGTTGGACGCTTCACCGACTACGCCACCCAGGCGCCCCTCAACTCTTTTATTTTTAAACCCCTTCTTCCTTCCGGTTTTGTTTTGTTTGGTGGATATTCTGCCTCATCCTATTTAAACAGAACTATGTCTGATAATCCAAGTGTCCTTCCTTGTTGTTTGCTCTCGACGCTCCTGCCTGTGACTGGAACCCTCCTCCGAATGGGTCTCACCACCTCACACACCTGCCAGACCTGTGGCATCAGGGAGTGGGATGTGCCAGTGAGAAACTCCGGGGGCACCTGGGCGGCTCCGTCAGTTAAGCATCAGATGCTTGGTATCGGCTCAGGTCATATTTTCACAACTGTGAGATCAGGCCCCACATTGGGCTCTAAGCTGACAGTGCGGAACCTGCTTGCGATTCTCTTTCTCCCTCTCTGTCTCCCACTCATGCTCATTTTCTCTCAAGATAAACATTAAAAGAGAGAAAGAAACATTGGGTCATTTTCCTCAACTACAAATGTTCCGATTTGCCTTTAGAGCTTTCCTTATCGTGCACCCCAAGCTTAATCCTCATCAGAGAGGGTCTGCTTCAGGGACTAGGGTTTGGGAGAGCCAGGTGGCTCCCACAGGACCCTTGGGGCACCGCCATGTCTAAAGTCCCCTCCTGACTGCTGCCAATGGCCTACCTTTCTCTGAGGGAGGGGAGGCCTGAGCAAGCAATGGAGAATGGTCTTGGCGGGAGGCACCTGAAGGCGCCTGGGCGTGAGGTGGATGTACCCGTGGGGGATGCTGTCAGTGACGCTGTGAGGCCCCTCAGGGGGTGTGTTTAGTCAATATGAAGGATAGAAAAGGAGACCCTGGTCTTGCCCTCAGGAGGCTGATGATCTCACGGGGAAGGTGAGACCCAGGTAGCAGAAGACCAGGCTAAATCGTGAACATGGCCACTTGGTCTGGCCAGCTGAACCATCCCAAAAGCATGAGAGGGGCTTCCTGTTGCCTCCCATGTGGGAAAGCGGGAAGCAGGTCTGAGGCTTCTCTGGTGTCTGGACAAAGAGGCTTTTGAGACCAAAAGGGGAAAGAAAAGGTAGACTGGAGAAAGCAGTGGGTGTCTCGAAGACTTGGAAAGGCCCCGTGGAGCCTGGAGACCAGGGCTCTGCTGGTGGTGGGCTCTGCTCTCCCTACACCGATGGGAGAGCCTGGGAGCTAGAGACTGAGTTCTGGGGGCTCCTGGCCCCGGGGCTTCATGGCAAGCTCTCCTGGCTATAACTTTTCAGCTTTTAGGTTTTTGCTCACAAATACTGATTCCGTTGAATCAAAACATTCTCACAAGGCCTGATATTAAAGTCTGGGGCTGGGGGCCGTGGCGGTCACTGTGACTACCTGCCAGGTGCCACGCGGTACCAGATGTCTTCTGTCCATTACCCCTGTCATGATCTCGAATGGAGGCTTATAGAGAAGGGGCAGAGAAGAAAGTGGGCTCAGGAAAGTGGAAACCTTGCCCCCAGGCCCACAGTCTGGGAGACCTGGAGTCAGGCCTCACACTCGGCTTGGTTATGCCTCAGACTTCTCCTTTCCACCTCACCAGGTCCCCTCCTAGCTTCTAAAGGGCCCAAAGCTGGACGTGTGTGCCAGGATCTTCAGGAAAATATTATTTAGGAAGACATCTGTCCAGCTGTGGAAGGCGTCTGTGGTTCACAGCAGTGTCTGGGATCGGTGCCCTGGATTCACTCTTGACCTTGTCTCCTATTCACTGCGATAAGCAGCCTCTCACAGTGTGTCTCTTGTTAGTGAGTCAGGAATGAACCCCAGCCCTGCAGAGTGGCTGTGCCGAGGGAGAGCCCCCCCAACCCCGCCCACTCTAGAACAAGGTCAGGGTCATGAAGAAAAGAGCGGCTGGAATCAGGAGTATTTGTATGTATGCGATTGAAATCAGGGCGGATCACTGCAGCTGGCTTTCGTCCACTTAAGATCTGTGTTGTAAGTGGAGCTGCATTTCTGTTTCCTAAAGGTGTGTCCCCTTATTCAGGTGGTTGTCCTGAGCTGCCCCTGCCCGAAGGGCCCTGGGAAGGAAGGTGAGCCAAGGCCTGCGCCGGCTGAGAGTCCTCCAAGGACGCCTGGACTCCTGGAGCCTATCAGCTGTTCTGGCCCAAATGACCTGGACTGGGGGAATACACTGGCCCCCCGAGAGAAGCCACCCTTAAAGGGGAGGCATGGAAGGTGACAATGAGGTTGGTGGGCGTCTTATGCTACAAGGTCCTTCACACAGGAATAGGCTGTGCACTGGCGGCCTGGTCCTGGAGAGGAAATGAGGGCAAGGCCAGCCCCTTGGGCTCAGGGAGGTGATTCCAGAGGCTGGCCGTCTCTGCAGGTGGGGGAGAAAGACAGACATCCTCCGAATCTTGGAGTGCAGGAGCTGGGACCGGGGCTCAGGAGGGGTCCCTGTAAGAGCGGGCACTTCTCTTCTTCTCTGCTACGAGTCGCTATGCTGCTGGCCTGGGTTTCAGTGTGGCAGGCTCACGTCCACTGTGCTCAGGGAACAGGGTCAGGGTGGAAGGAGAGATGGCCTCCCCAGGCCTCTGGGCCACACAGTGGCAGCAGCCTCAGTGCTAGGGAGGCAGGTGGTCCCGGCCCCGCAGAGAGAGGAGCCGGGGACAGGCAGGGACCCCTGGGCAGGCAGGAGTCAGGGCAGAGAATCGGCACCAGGCCCAGGGTGGGTAAGCACACCTACACCCAGCGCACAGAGACTCACCACTGGGGAAGCCGGTCACGCGGGTCGGGGTTGGTGGTGGTAGCGGAAGTGCTTTCCGCCCAGGCCGGCGGGGTGGGCAGAGCCCCTGGGCACAGAGAATGCGCTTCCTTGCCCAGCACACTGGACACAGTTATGATGGCTCAAGGGGTGGGAGGGAGGAGGGGCACGTGTGTGGACCCCTCCCTCTCCCCCATACAGGGAACGCTCCCTGGGCCCCAGGCCCCCTCAACCACAGACGTGAACGTTTTGGCCTGTATTTCATCACAGACAAAACTCATTTGGATAAACAGAGGTCTCCCATTTCTCCCTCGGTGGGTGTTCTGTGGCTGCCCTTCCTCCGCTGCCCCCGGGGGGTTAGGAACCCACTGACACATTAACCCCCAGGGCTCCCGTCCAGGGAACTCAGAGCCAGACCCAGGGGCTGTCACTCTCTGGTGCAGGCTTCTCTCCAGCCTTGGCCCCTCCCACCCTCATCTTCGCTTCAGGAAGACACTTCGGGGACCTGTGCTGACACACTCGGCCTCCTCCACCCTCCACACAGCCTGGCATCCCCTCAGACCTGAAGGTTTCCCCCCTCCTCCTAATCCCCAGCACAGGGAACAGTTTTAGATGTGTTAGCAAGGAGACCAGGTCGCCTTTCCGTGGTTCCTTTGAAACTCAGAAAACAGTCTTTATGCTTTAAAAGGATCTAATTTCATTTAGGATAATGCTTCTGTTTGCTTCCCTGTAAAGTAAGACCCAGGCACGTCTGTAAGACACTCTACAGTTGCCACACTGATGTCACACGCCGTGCGCTACGGAGGCTGGGGCAGTAGCTCTATGAAAGCCACCGACAGCGCGGGGCTCGCTCGGCACGTTGCCGCAGCCCCAGCCGCATGGGCAGGACAGCACACACAGTCGGGGTCTGTTGGGGACAGTTATAGCAGACTCAGCCAGGCCCCGGCCCCTCCACCCGGCTCTGTCCTTTGTGCCTGTGACAGTGCAGATGTGCCGATGCGCAAGGGGCGGGCTGAGCAGCCTCGAGTCGATGCTGGAGACGTCTGAGGATGTGCTAAGGACTGATTCAGAGCGTCAGTGGCTGCATGGAAAGCCCTTTGTGATGGGCCCACCCCCAGGGGCGAGGATATAAGGACCCGAGATGAAGGACCCATTTCAATTCAACAAGGATGCATTGAGGTCCCACCAGGTGCAAGGCACTGCGCTCAGCTCGGCAGAGAGGGACAGAAGACACACAGTGGTGTCAGGGCAGCAGCACACCAGTGTCTCAGTCAGCCGAGCCCCTGGCATCGCGCTGCACCAACTGAACAGCGGGCATCTTTGCTCCCATTGTCCTCGCACGACTCACTCCGAGCCGGGGGAGCTGTGGACACTGAGAGTCACTGAGGCACATGGGACACACTTTTGCTTTCTCCTTGGGATGGTCTGTTCTGCAGCCTCTCAGGGCAACTGACTACCTTTCTACAGGTGGCAGTGTGGATGTCACAGAGAGACAAAGACACCCAGAGGTGCCCACACCTCCACCAAACGCTTTCTTCCCTCCGCTCCCGGGTCTCCACCTAGCATGGGCCGCGGACCACGGCGCGTGGCAGCCACCCTTTCCCTCTGCTTTCACGCTGTCACATGTGAATCTCAGCGGTTTAACGATATGTTGATTTCAACGGAACGAAAGTTGATTTTTCAAATTGAATGAGGCATTCCAACACTTGAGAGTTAAATCACCCTCGAAATGTGGAGATGGAAAAAAATGGAATCTAATGAGTCTGCAGATAAAATTCCCTTAGAAGTAGGAAAAATCTTTCTGCCATGAGCCAAAAGGGTTTTCATACAATGATGTATAAAAATACCCACAGCAAAGTAGTAACATAAAAATACTCTCTACTTATTTACTCTTTTTTTTTTCAGAATTTTAATGCAAAGGCACGAGTGGGCCAAAATCATCAATGAAATTTTACCCCCAAATCAAATCTTTTGATAAAAACGACTACCAGAAGATCTCTGTGTAACACTGCAGAGACGCAGTCAATATTTTTATGCCATCGTGTTCTGGTATAAGCACTAAAGCCAGACAGTCTCCTGGAGTTTGGTGCTGTGGAGTTTAATTGGTATTAAAAGTTGTTATTGCTGATGGGGAGGTTTGTGGGGGAAGCCCTGATCAAACTGGACGGTCCTGTCTACAGAACAGCCATCAACTCATGTCTGTATGGAAGATATTCCTCAGAGCCAGAGTCTTTGTGCTACCAGAAAGCCCCTGAAAACAGATGAATAGATTCCACCGTGGAAAAGTCACCTTCATTTAGGAGAGAAGAAGCGCTCTGGTGAGACAATGCTCAGTGTTCAGAGGCTGACTCTTGGTGATCTCAGAAAGTCCTTCACAAATAGGACCCCTCGCGTGGGTGTAGTGAAATCCCCAACGGCTGGCTTCCATGTTGGCAGGGAAGGACCTTATGCTGCTGGTGATCACTCTCTGCCTGTGCCCTTGGGGGACATTACTAACCAGCCACATGCAACTTCACACCTCCCAACACAGCCCTCAGTCCCCCTTCTGTATCAAGGAAACCCCCTAGTCCACACCCAAAAAGCATGTCCATCATTTATAGTTTGGGGACCACAAGCCCAGGTACGCTACTCAGGAAATGGATCACAAAAGCTCTGTGCTTAAAGATAGCATTCAGATGTCTACCACAGTCATGTTTAGAATTCCAAGAATGGACTGGTATGAAGAAGGCTGGCTCAACCAACTTGGTCAAAATACCAACAAAACCCAATACACTGGACCCTTTGTTTATCCAGGCTGTTCATAGAGAAATGTCCCAATTCAGAAGTATTTACAAAGAACTGAAATGACCATTCACCAAAGACCTCTCAGGGTTGCTCTGATTAGCACTGGAGGGCGGGCTCCCGGAGAGAACATGAATTATCTGGAAGGCAGAACCTTCCTGTCAAACTTCATTCCAAAGATAACAGAGGAACTCCCCCGGGCTGTAAAACTGCTCTGTGTCGGCTGGATCACCTGCTCAACCTCCATCATTAGCCTCTGCTGGTTCATAAAGGTGGAATCCATACACCACTCTGAAGACAGCAGAAAACTCTCCTGGCCCTTTCATCCTGAGAACTCGAAGCCTAAGAGGGCTAGGAATCAAGGGCTTTCTGCAAACATTAACTCAATGGTATACCAGAAACACGGATGCTAACAACACCTTTGGACCCTGGCTGGGTTACAAGGCTGCATCCATGCACCCTCCCTGGTGGAGGGAGAGGTCTCACCGGTTCAAGAGAGTCAGAAGCAGGGCCTGGTGACCTGGAAGGGACCGGCCACAGGCAAATAGCTGAGACCTGGTGCCGTACCATGCAGTAACTCAAAGCTAAGAAGAGTTAATAAAGTGTTAAAAACTTATGAATAAGATTCGGTTTTAAAAATAGCATCGTCAGGTCTATCCATATAATCACATCCCTTGCATTCGGATGAGCTGCTGGAGGGGGAGTGGGGGTGACTTTCGGCAATTGCCAGGGAACTGCTCATAGCTGTCAGCCTGCTTCGCCTGTGGCCCTGCCCTCAGTGAGGACCCATTAATCTCGTCCTATCTATAGTGATGGCAATTACTAAGCACCTCTGTGTTTTACTGTCCTGCCTGAGATTGTGTTGTTATTAGTTTTGTTGGGATCTAACACGTGTCACTATTACCTAATGCCTGTGTTTGCAGTAGTGGGGGAGGAACAGGAATTTTCTTGGAAGCAGTCAGAAATATGATGGAGAACTGGGTGAAGGAAGTCACTGCTGGGAGCAACTGGTTGGTTACAGCTCAGACAGGGGAGTCTAAGGATGTCCTGGTGCGGGGAGGAACTCCAGGTTCAGGTCAAGTCTCTACATCAGCCACAGGCTTCTCACCTCAATATGGTTTCCTAAGGTATTTTCAATTCTGAGATTTTCAATTCTGACCAGCACTCCCTGGTCTCCCTAAATCATGGTGTGTGCACGGAGACTGTATTTCTCGCTGTGAAGCACTTGATGAGGTTTTGCATTTGCAAGGAAAGTGTAGGCAACTAGGGTAGATTTGCCACGGTCCGAATCATAGAACCAAGAAGCCAGTCACAGATGACCTTCAGGGTCATTACCCTGTCCCCATTACCTTGTTCTCATCCACTGACAAGAAAAAAATATACGTATTACATGAAAAAATATTGGTAGTGGTCCCCTCTACCATCTACCTACCTCTGCAGTTTTTCTCTCACACAGAATGACAGCATTGACTATGCTGTACCCCTTCTAGAAAGCTCTTCATTCTATTATGCGCATACAGAAGCTAACAATATATGCAAAATATGACATCTCACACTTTTCGATTTCTGCAGGAAATAACCCAAGTGCTATTAAGTGCACACCAACGTACCATATGACGCTGTGAGGAAAATTACCACACTTGATCTACACAATTGATGCTTAGTTTGAAGTCTGTTAGCATTTTCATCCATTCAGCTGAAAATTGACCCTCTGTTCTAGATTAATGGCAATCAGCTAACACAGGAGCCTCCAAATTTTTCTGAGCGCATGACCCCACTAATGAACGGAAAACTGTGGTCATGCCAGCTGATATATGCATGTTTATCAAGTAGGTGCATACACTCCTATACTAACATATTAGGTCAATTATCAAATGCATGACAATAGAACTCTTCTAGTCTAATCTGCATTTTTCTTACACCATAGTGGGTTCTCTGGTGAGTACCCCAACTTGATGATCTCAGGTTTGGACAACTAAGAGAAGAAAGTGGTGACAGCTGATGTTAATTTCCTGTCCCCAGCGCAGGGGCTCCAGAAACTCCCACCATTCACCCTCACATGCAGTGGGATCTGTCAGCCACACCCTGGAAACCCCCAACCAGATGAGTAGAGCGGCCATGACCAACTGGCAAGTCACCAGCAGGAACTTATTTTTCCCTGGGCTGAAAGTCCCTTCGCACAGTGAGGTTCATGACAGCTATGACCCAGGGCTTGATACAGGTGGCTGAGGTCCTAGGAACCTCGGAGAAAGAAGCGTTTCCCTATTTTTTTCAGATGACTTTCTAGAGGAGGATTAAATAGAAAAGTTTTAGTGATTTCTGCTTGGAAATCTATAACTATAGACAGCTGTCAGAAGAGTAACATCAAAGTCTTCTGATTTTTTAATAAAAATCTGATGGCAATTAGGACATTAAGTCAAGACACCATGGCACAATACTGCATCCAGATCCGTCCCTAAAACAATCGATAAGAAATGCTGAGAACCGGCATGGTTTTCTATTTCCTCTAAACAAGGTCTGAGAGCCTGGGAAGGACTCTTTCAAATTCAAATCTGAGCATTGATAGAGATGAAAAGTTAAAAAAACAAAACAGCCCTGAACTCTGTGAACCCAAAACAAAGTTTCGTGAAGTATTTGTTAACCTCAATTCCATCTTTGCCATGAGGAGTGCCTGAAGAGTCTAGTATTTCCAGGATCTGGTGTAATTCTCCAAGAATTAGCAGAAAGCAGGAAAGCAAGACTTGTGCTTCAGAATGAATGAATGAATGAATGATCACTTGATATCCTAAGCACATTGCTGAGGTGTAGATATAGACCTATGTGCTCCCATGATTGGTTGACCCACTTTTCTTCTTACGAAAATGGTATCATTTTGGGGGGTGGTTCAACCCCCTCAGCCACGAGAACAGTTTATGCTGATGCCACTCAACGAGAGATAACGGTGGCATTTGTGGACTGCAGCGTGGTGCCTCTCTATACAAGGCTGAGAAGCCACCTTGGTGAGGCCAGAGGATCACTGCACCCTGTTCTTTGCTCACCAGAGGAGCACCCCGGCACTATCAGGATGGCCAAGAAGGACCCACAACCCAGCACTCCCCGGCCCCTCTTCAGTGCACACATCCTGGGACCACCCTCCTCCACACCAAAGGTTCTGAAGCAGACCCTTCACTGCAGAAGATCACTAACAGTGTTATTGGTATTGCTGTGACTGTGTTCACCGGTAAAAGGTGATCTCTGGTTGAGCAATTTTGGTCTGAATGAGCAGAGAGACACATGACTTGAGCAACCTCTGAATTCCTTCCTGGTTGACATCTTCTGGCCTTTTCAACCTCGCCTGCTTGTCATATGTGTAACCGGTGCCTTGCTATTTTACCATCAAACACTAGCCCCGATGTCAAGCTTTGCTTTTATAGGGCTGCTTTGAAAAGAAGTAAAGTTCTGATCTATTCCCAGAACCACAAGCTCACACCTATACCTCATGTGGAGCAACTCTGAGCAGTGAGGGAAGGTTGAAATGGGCCAAGGGTCTATCTCTTGGCTAAGGAATTCAGGAATGGACAAAAACCCAAGCAAATGCTGTCGACTGAATTAAGGCTCCTGATCTGCCCAGAAAAGGCGGACTCCAGTCCTGGAGATCATCTTATCCAGTGAGGGATCAGCATGAGGAAGGAGGGGGAGACTGGACTCCTGGAGAGCCAACAGCGGACCAAGCATCTCCAATTCTGTCCACAAGAGCAGCACAAGGTATCACAACTAGAAAGCTCCGCACAAGTAACCACGCAGCCCTTGCATTTTAAAGTTTGTTTATTTATTCTGAGAGAGAGTGAGCACAAGCACCTAAGGAAGGGCAGAGAGAGAGAGGGAGAGAGAGAGAAAAACCCAAGCAGCACAGAGCCCAATGCAGGGCTTGGTCTCATGAACCCTGAGATCATGACCTGAGCAGAGATCGAGTCAGGCGCTTGGGGCTCCTGGGTGGCTCAGCTGGTTAAACTTCCGACTTCGGCTCAGGTCATGATCTCACGGGTGTGGGTTTGAGCCCTGCCTGCGTGGGGCTCTGTGCTGATGGCTCAGAGCCTGGGACCTGCTTTGGATTCTTTGTCTCCCTCTCTCTCTTTGTCCTTCCCCCACTCGCGCTCTACCTCTATCAAAAATAAACATTAAAAAAAAAAAAAAGAGTCAGAAGCTTAACTGACTGAGCACCCAGGTTCAACTGCCTCCTTCTCTGGGTTTCCGTTTCCCTGATGTGGTACCACAAACACACAACTGGGTAGAGTGGGGGGGACAAGAATCTTTGGTTTCCTGCTTATTGAGTAATTCCTATTACGAACCTACCAAGCTGCTTCCAGAAATGCAGAATCACTTCTTTTCTCCTCTGCGCCCAGAGAAATGTTTTTAAAACATATTCAAATCTTACGCAGTCTAAAAGCTTGATGACAAGCAGTCTGAACAGGTCACCGAGGAGCACATTCAAATGGTCAGTAAACAAAGGAAAGAGGTCCAACTGGAGGAGTCGTCAGGGAATTCCAAATCCCGGCACCAATAAGCTTCACTTATCACTCCTGATTTTTACCAGCCTGAAAGGCGGGAAATCCCACTGCTCGAGGGTCAGGCGGCATGTGGCCCAACACCACTTGTGGAAATGTAAATTCATTTTTTTTTTCCAGAAACCAATCTGACAACATGGATTCCAACGTACAAGGCAGTTTCCCTCATACTTAAATCTTACTCCTGGCAATCTTCCTTGTGGTAGACATTGTTGGATTGGTTTCTTAATTAGCATTCATTTCTCCCTTCCTTTTTGGGACAGAATGCTAGGGGTCCCCAGGTATCCACCTCTGCCCCATACAACTCACCTGATCTTCACCGAAAGCTCCATTCAAGGACCTAGCAAGTCTAAGAGTAATCTCACCCTAGGGGCAAGGAGTCTTGGCCTAGGGTGACAGAACATAGGCCTAAGCCAATGAACTGCTGGTGTTCTCCTGGCCCCATGGTTTGGTTCCTGAACCATTTGGTTGCTGGACATGTAACCTGCGCTGGACCAATGAGACTAAAGCAGAAGTTGCCCAGGGGCTTCTGGGAAGAGACACCGGAAGCCTCTTTCTTCTGTTGGCTGTTGTTGAATGTGGTGGCCAGGCCAGGGGTGACAGCACCCAACTGGCTTGCCATCTGAGGATAAAGCACACACACAGAGGGGGACAGGACCTGCTCGAACCACATCAGCCACTGACCTTTCTTGCCAATGAATCCCTTTTGTTGGCTGTCGTCATTTATGAAGAATTTTAAACACAGAGAAAGGTACAGAGACTAAGGTAGAAAATACCTGAGTGCCCACAACTCAGATTCCACAGAGGTTCACATTTTGCCACATGCCCCAGTTCTCCAAGTTACACCAAATGTTACAGACACATCTGAAGCTCCCTGGTAGGTTGTCCTAACTCAGCAACTCTCTCAGCCTCTCCAAAAACAATCACTACCCTCGAGTTGGTAAGGATCCTTCCCTTTGCCTTTTAACATTCATATTATATGTATGTTGGAACTGACTATGTGAATTGGTATCAACCATTTTTTTACCTACATATCTTACAAACATATTTTGTAAAGTCCAACCTAAAATATACATACTCCATTTTTTTTTCATAAATGGCATCCCTGTGTAGATTTACCAACTCTAGTCACCAGTATACTTTTGCGGTTTATCCACGTTGATCTCTGTCATTTTAGCTGCCGCTCAGAATTGCATTGATGGGATGCGCCGTAGAGTATGTTTTCATCTCGTCTAGGTGGGTGTTTAGCTTGATTTCCGTTTACAGGTCATGAATCTCCTGGAGTTCATGCAGGAGGTCTCTTAGGTAGAACACAGAAGGGCAGTTGCTGGGAAGAGGCTGGATCTTGAGATCACTAAATGCTGCTGCATTTATAATCCCGTAATCCAGGAAGACAAATTCTGCTTCAAAGCTTCCTCTCCCACCGGCTCAGTTTTGTCAGATTGCAACATTTTAGCTAATCTGCTGGCTGTGGAATGGTGGTCTTTTGAGGTTTTAGGAGCTTTTCCCTCATTATTAATTGAGCATCTTTTCTTATGTTTATGAACTATCTGTTTTCCTCTTCTGCAAAGGGCTTCTCTAAACTTTGATCTTCTCTAAACTTTAGAGAAGTTGGAATTTTTCTAAACTTCTCTAATGACTTTTTAGTGAGTTTTTTCCCCCTTTCATTGAATACTAATAATTCTCTAGGTAGTCTGAATTAGTTCTTTGTTACATTTGCAAACATCTCCTAGTGAGGGTCTTCTTTGTCCATCTTCTAAAAATGGTCTCTATTGTCATTCTTAAGTTTGAATTTTTATGTTGTAAAATTTATCAGTCTTTTGCTTTTTGTTTGTGTGTGTGTCTTATTTAAGAAATCCTTCCCTTACTCCAACATAATAAAGACCATATATGACAAGCCCATGGCTACAGTCATACTCAATGGTGAAAAGCTGAAAGCTTTCCCCTTAAGATCACAAAGGAAACAAAGATTCCCACTCTCATCACTTATATTCAACATGGTATTGGAAGTCCTAGCCAGAGCAATTAGGCGAGAAAAAATAAAAGGCATCTATATTGGAAAAGAAGAAGTACAACTGTCACTATTTGCAGATGACATGATTTCTATATAGAAAACCCTAAAATTCCACCAAAAACTGTTAGCATAAATTCATTAAGGTTACGGGTTATAAAATCAATATGCAAAAAACCTGCTGCATTCCTATACACTAATAATGAACTACCAGAGAGACAAATGAAGAAAACAATCCCATTTACAATGCATCAAAAAGGAAAAAATACCTAGGAATAAGGTTAACCAAGGAAGTGAACAACCCACAGTGAAAACTGTAAGACATTAATGAAAGAAATTGAAAATGACAAATAAATGTAAAGATATTCTATGCTCATGGATCAGAAGAATTAATATTGTGAAAACATCCATACTAATCAAAGCAATCTAAAGATTCAATCAATCCCTATCAAAATTCCAATGGCTTCCAAGAAAACAAAAGTCTTGGACCAGATGGCTTCACAGGTGAATTCTACCAAACATTTCAGGATGAGTTAATAACTATTCTTCTCAAACTATTCCAAAAATTTGAAGAGACAGGAAAACTTCCAAATTCATTCCATGAGGCCAGTATCACCCTGATACCAAAACTAGATAAAGAGAACTACAGGCGAATATCTCTCATGGATACAGATGCACAAATACTTCACAAAATATTAGCAAACCAAATCCAAGAATACATTTAAAAAATCATACACCAGAATCAAGTGGTATTGATTCCTGGGAGGTAGGGCTGGGTTAACATTCACAAAACAATCAATGTCATATGTCATATCAAATAAACTATTGAGACTACATCAAAATAAGTCTTCTGCACAACGAAGGAAACAATCAACAAAACTGAAAGGCAACGTACTGAATGGCAGAAGATATTTGCAAGGACCATATCCAATAAAGGGTTAGCATCCAAAATGTACCCAATTTATACAACTCAATACCCAAAAATAAAATAATCCAATTAAAAATGAGAAGACATGAAAACACTCCTTCAAAGAAGATATGCATTTGGCCAATAGACACATGAAACAATGCCTGATATCACTCATCATTGGGGAAATGCAAATAAAAACTACAATGAGATATCACTTCACACCTGTCAGAACATCTAAAATCAAAAACAAAATAAACACTAAGTCTTGGTGAGGATGTGGAGAAAAAGGAACCCTGTTATACTTCTGGTGGGAATGCAAACTGGTGCAGCCGCTCTGGCAAACAGTATGAAGCTTCCTCAAAAAGTTAAAAACAGAACTACCCTATGATCCAGCAATCACACTACTGGGTATTTGCCCCCTAAATACAAAAATACTAATTCAAAGGGATATATGCACCCCTATGTTTATAGCAGCATTATTACAAGAGCCAAGATATGGCTCTTGTAGCAGCCCAAGTGACCATTAATTTATGTGTATATATGTGTATACACACACACACACATAATGGAATATTATTCAGCCATAAAAAGAAATTTTGCCATTTTGCAACAATATGAATAGAGCTAGAGACAGTATAAAGCTAAGTAAAGTAAGTCAGAGAAAGACAAATACCATACGATCTCAGTCATGTGGAATTTAAGAAATGAAAGAGTAAAGGGGAAAAAAAAAGGAAAGAGACAAACCAAGAACAGACTCAACTATACAGAAAAAACTGATGGTTACCAGAGGGGAGGTCGGTGGGGGGAATGGATGAAATAGGTGAGGGGGCACTAAAGAGTACACTTATTATGTTAAAAAAAAATTCCAATGGCATTTTTCATAGAAATGGAGCAAACTATCCTAAAATGTTTATGTAACCAAAAAAGACCACAGATAGTCAAAGTAATCTTGAGAAAGAACAAAGCTGGACATACCATGCTTCCTGATTTCAAACTATATTACAAAACTATAGTAGTAAAAAAAACAAAAACAAAAAAAACCACAACAGTGCAGTATTGGCATAACAACAGAAATGAAGATCAGTGAGTCCAGAAATAAACCCATGCATATAAGGTCAATTGATTTATAACAAAGGAGCCAAGGATATACAATGGAGAAAAGACAGTATCTTTACTAAACGGGATTGGGAAAATGGGGCAGCCCCATGCAAAAGACTGAAACTGGACCACTATTTTACACCATACACAAAAGTTAACTCAAAACGGATTAAAGGTTTGAATGTAAAACCCAAAGCCATAAAACTCCTAGGCAGTAACTCGGTATTGGTCTGGCAATGATTTTTTTGGATCACCAAAAGCAAAGGCAACAAAAATAAAATGAAACATGTGGAACTACCTCAAACTACAAAGCTTATGCACAACAAAGGAAACCATCAACAAAATGAAAAGACAACCTACCACATGGGAGAAAATAACTGCTAATTATCTATCTGATAAGGGATTAATATCCAATATATATAAAGAACTCATATAATTCAATTGCAAAACAAATGTTTCTATTAAAAATGAGTGGAGGAGGGGCGCCTGGGTGGCTTGGTCGGTTAAGTGTCCGACTTTCGCTTAGGTCATGATCTCGCGGTTTGTGGGTTTGAGCCCCGCGTCGGGCTCTGTGCTGACTGCCAGCTCAGAGCCTGGAGCCTGTTTCAGAGTCTGTGTCTCCCTCTCTCTCTGACCCTCCCCCTGCTCACGCCTCTCTCTCTCTCTCCTAGAAATAAATAAAACATTAAAAAAAAAAATGAATGGAGGATCTAAATGGATACTTTTCCAAAGAAGACGACCAGATGTCCAAGAGGTACATGAAAAGGAACTCAAACCATCAGCAAAATGCAAATCAAAACCACAATTAGATATCATTTCACAACCATAAGAATAACTTATTATCAAAAAGACAAGCAATAACAAGCGTTGGTGAGATTGTGGAACAAAGAGAACACTTGCGCACAGTTGGTACAAATGCTATGGAAGACAGTATGGTGGTTCCTCAAAAAATTTAAAATATAGCTATATGTATATATATATATAGATATACTGTATGATCTAGTAATTCCACTCCTGGGTGTTTATGTAAAGAGAATGAAAACATTAACCTGAAAAAATATAGGCATTCCCATGTGCACTGCAGCACTATTTACAAAAACCAAGAAATGGAAGCAACTTAAGCGTCCATGACAGATGAGTGGATAACAAAAAAAGGTCTATACATAGACAACATATATGGATGTTAAGAGCATTATGCTAAGTGAAGTCAGAAAGACAAATATCATGGGATTTCTTTTATATGTACAATCTGAGGAAACAAAAACAAAATTGAATTCATAGATACAGGAAACAGATGGGTTGTTGCCAGAGGCAGGGGAAAAGGTGGGAAAATGGGTGAAGGGGGCCAAAGGTACAAATTGCCAACTGTAAAATAAATAAGTCATGTGGGGATAATGTACAGCATGGTGACTCTAGTTAATAACACCACACTGCAAAATTGAAGGCTGATGAGAGAGTAGATCTTCAAGGTCCTCATCACATGGAAAGGAAGTTTCATAACTCTGTGTGATGATTGATGTTAACTAGACCTACGGTGATCCTTTCATAATATATACAAATACTGAATCATTAAACTGCACACATGAAACTGACATAGTTTGTGTCAATTATATCTCAATTTAAAAAAAAAAAGAATGTAAAACGAGGTTGCCTCCAAGGTCCATCCAGCTTTCAGGGTCCATAGGTTTACACCTTTAAGGATAAAACTGTTACATTTTACTAGAGCTGGTTCTCAGTTGTTAATGAGGAAACAGAAAGAAAGAGAGAGAAATCCTTTTCTTCCTGAGGTCATAAAGATATTTGCCTGTTTTTCTTCTAAACATTTAAAAACTTTGTCTTTCACATTTAGGTCTTAGAACCATCTGGAATTTATTTTTGTGTGAGATGTGAGAAAGCTATCTAAGTTTATATTTCCCTGTACGAAAAAATCAGTCATGCGAGCACAGTATATGGACTCGGCTCCCTTTTCCACTAGTTAATAAAGCCACCTGTGAGGTATAACTGTGATAAATAAACACAGAGACCAAAGAGACCGACCAGAGAACCCGAATAGTACATATCTGCAAACATCGTGTTGTTTTAATAACTATGTCTTTACGAAAACCTCTCTCACTGTGTAGGCTACATTCTCTCTTCTTTGTCTTGGGTTTTCTTTTCTTGGACCTTCACTCTTCCACATGGATTTGAGGATCAGCTCATTATATATTTTTGGAAATTTTTATTGAAGCTTTTACTGAAATTGTGCTGAATTAATATATTTGGGGAAACTATTAGCTTATGTCTCCATTTAGATATTCTTCTGTCCTTCACTAAGGTTTAAAAATTACTCGCATACATACCTCACACTTCTGTTATCAGAATTATTTGAGTTTCTTCATTTTTGTAGTTAACAGACTCTCTTAAATTTCACTTCTTTCTTGTGAATGAATTTTTATCTAGCAAACTTTCTGAATTCACTGACCAGTTCTAATTGTATAGATTATTTTGAATTTTCTACACTGATTACCATATGGGTTTCAAAAAAGGATTAGTTTCTTCTCTTTTCAGCCCTTAAAACCCTTAGGACCACCAGTAAAACATTAAAGTGGTGGACCTGGGCATCTGTGCCGTATCTCCGCATGTAACACTTGACTAAAGCTGGGTGTTCACTGTAGGTTTTTTGGTTGCTGCCCTTTTTTTAAAATCAGGCCCTCTATTCACATTGGTCATATTTTTTTTTTTATTTTTTATTTATTATTTCTAGGAGAGAGAGAGAGACAGCGTGAGCAGGGGAGGGCCAGAGAGAGAGGGAGTCACAGACTGAAACAGGCTCCAGGCTCTGAGCTGGCAGTCAGCACAGAGCCCGACGCGGGGCTCGAACCCACGAACCGCGAGATCATGACCTAAGCGAAAGTCGGACGCTTAACCGACTAAGCCACCCAGGCGCCTCTGAACCGTTTTTCTTTAATCTGTGATCATGGTCAATTCTACTCATAGATTTTTGCATGTAAAGCAATCCTTGCATTTTCTTGCACTGATATATTCGTTACTAATAAGTTGTGGATTCGTTTTGCTCTTATTTTATTTGGGGCTTGTGTATCACTTTTATTGTGTTTATTAAGTACTTACCGTTTAGTCTTTGTCTCTTACAGCAAAAAGCTGGCACAAACCCACTGAAATAAAAGCGGGTGGGAACTGACGATACACGCATGTGTGTCTATTGCAGAGCCTGCGGCAGAAAAGGAGGGAAGGTCCCTGAGGACACATGTGGTTGCTCTGTGGTCCATCCATCCTGTGGACTCTGCTGCCACTGACAAGGATGAATCAGGGCCAGCTATGATGGCTGACTGTAGCGAATGACCCGATTTATTATTAAGTAACAAAGTCAAATGCAGAGAAGCACACAGCATATGATCTCACACACCACAATGACCAAATCACATTTTACTCATGTTATACATATGTGAATGCCTGTCCATTGAGAAAAGTATGGACGGAAACTACCAGGCTATAAATATTGGCTGCCTTCATGGGAGGAGAAGGAGGGTTGATTAAAAAAGAAAAAACCCATGTCCCTCAAAAAATAACCCTGCATGTTTATAATCCCTTTCGTGTAAATTATCTTATACTCTCCTGCAGAGCCAGAGATTCCTATGATGAATATTATATAAGGAGAAGTTTAAAAATGATCTTCATGATAGATTTTTACAAAAGGGACCCCGCAAGCATGCATTTATTTGATTTTGTCCGAAAATGTCACTTACAGGTCAGAACCTACCCTCACTGAACTCTGAAACCAACTCAGCCCCACTGTGCTAATGGCGTTGGCCACTCATGCCTGAAGAGGAGGTGGGCTGAGCTGTGAGGGGCACAGGTGGCCCACTCCACGCGGACCCCACAGCGCCCCGGATCCTTTATTCTAGCAGCCGGTTCAGCAAGTAAGAAACGCTGACATTCTGTCCACTTCTCAGAGATGCCACACACGGAAAGGCAAAGAGTCCTGAGCTGGTTTCTCACCACCTCCACGCCCCAGGCAGGCGACGGCAAACAGATGTCCTCAATGGAGTGCTTTGCTCCTGGCAACTTCTCCTCTCTTTGCTCTTACAGCAAAGGAACAGAGGGGATGGAAGAGGAGCAACATAAAAGAACATTATTATATTTTTTTCATCTGCTCCAACAGAAAACCACTGCAAGGCAGTGGTAGTGGCTGTAACCAAGAAGCTCTCCATGGACTACCTGAGGCCGTCCGTCCACCACCAGGGACCTTCCTTCTCTAGGGCTTCTTTGTAAGGATGATGACCAACTCAGCAAACATTTGCCAGCACTTGATTTCTGGGCCAGAATCTTGGCTATGCACTGAGGATCCAACTGTCCCTGCCTTCTGGGAGCATATCGTCTACTGAGAGACTCCACTATCTAAAGAACATTTAAGTCCTAAACCAGGAAAATGCAGTATTATAGAAAACCACACACACAGAGGCACACAAAAGAAAGAAGCTTCTCTCTAAATAAAATAAGTCAGCACGAAGTTCTCAGGAGAGCACAGTTGAAGCCTTCTGTCAAGGACGCTGGCATAGAAGTCGGATACTGGAGAGGGTGTCCGGAGAGAAAAAGAAGGAATATGCGGAACACAGAATTAAGGGTTGGAAACAGGGAGATAAAAATAAAATCCAGTAGTTAACCCCACTGGGTTGGGCACCATTGTAATGCTTTGCATCCATTCACTCACGTAGTCCTTACAACCTCTCTGAGGTGGTGGTATTTTTATTCCCACGAGCCCCCACAAGAAGGTTAAGAACTAGCTGAGAAGCACAAGGGGCTCAGTGACCGGCCTCCTAACTGCCAGGTCTACCTTCCCAGAAAGAACCCTAAGAAAGTGACAGACATTCTCCTGAAGTCACATGGGGCTCTGGGCTGGGCGGAGTGGCCTGGTCTAGAAAGAGAAATATGAAGGAGTGTCTACACCTCCAGCTGTCGACTGAGGCATATAGAGGCTGTGGACAAGTTGATAATTTGCCACCTGTTTAAGTCAAGGCTTTAAATACTGTCCAGCCATTTCTTCTGGGACAGAGTTTCCCGCTGCCCTGAGGGAACTGTGCAGAGGGCGGTGTTGACAGAGGTCAATGCGTTCTCCAGGGTGCCGGGGAGCAGGGACTCACCCTCCTCTTCATCATCAGTACCAGCAGGCGCAGTGGTGATCTCTGTGCCGACAGTGCTATCACACTGTGAAGTGCTGTTCTAAGCACTTCACATCAGCCCGCTCATTGACGTTGGGGCCGAGAACCGCCTTCCTTCCCATTCTGCCGATGAGGCCTGGGAGCTGAAGGGTAATTCACCTGGACTTAACAACCGGGACTCCAACCCAGATACTGTGCCTCAGTACTAGGTGGGGAGGGTCCCACTGCTGTGCAGTCCTGCCCCAAACTCGCACACCCCATGCAGCAAACCAGAGCCCTGGGGTTAACTGGGCTCAAACACTTTAGATGACAACTCATTAGCTTGCTCTTCAAGGGAGCTGGGGGTTCTCACCCCATCATACCCCAAGTGGCTTAATTTGAAATTCCTTTTAACCACATCCACTGAGGAACTTGGGGGGAAAGGTAAGTTTCTCCATCTTGTTAAATCTCCCTATGATGAGAATGCACTTGGGCTGTGTCTAACCTGACTGCCTTTACTCTGGCTGCACCCTCAAGAGGAAGAGAGACCCTGGGCCCACTCAGCCTCAGGCCCACTCTACTCTAGTCCACTGACTCCGTGAGACACACTCTGTGCTTGAAGCAGGTGTTCTTTGTTTCAGCCTCAGGCTTACCCCCAAAACGTTCTGTCCCCACGATTCAGGGCTTAGTGTTCTCTTTGAAAACTGGGCAGAGTGGACCAGACCACCTGGAAGTTTCTCTCCAATCTAAATTGTGCCCCTTAACTGAGGTCTCCTCTCTACCTGCTTTGCCAACCAAGCCGAGCCAACTTGTTCACTGGTTTTCATAAGCTGCTGTCCTCAGAATTACTCTTTTGCTTGGGAACACAAATGGGGAAAGCCTGAGTCTGTGGGAGGGGCGTGAGTGGGTGGGTGATGACTTGTAACTTGATGACAGCCATAGCGCTTTCGATTCTGGAGCAACACCCATGAGCAAAATCTAACCCAAACCAGAAAGTAGCAGTGACAGTTCTGATTTTAAATGCAAGCTATAACCAGGAGAGTCAGAGGGGTCAATCACCGACCCCCAACCATAGTTTAAAAAGGAAAAACAAACCGAATAAACCCCAGTGGTTTCCTGTTCTGTCAAGGGCTGTCGACAACTTTTAGTTTTAATTATCTGAGAGAGTATCACAGAGAGACCTACAGCTCTGGGTGCAGGCAAGGCTGGGATCTGATTCAGCTTCGACCCTAATTCACCGTGGAACGGGAGCAATCTACTTAGTGCACTGAGTCTCCATTTTCTCAACCAGAAAGTCAGAATAGCAACATCTCCACTGCCGTGTGCCCAGCAGCGTTCAATAAAATCATGCAGGAAAAGTCCCTGGTAACAGAATGCTTTAAACAAACAACTTAAGCAAACAGTTTCAAGAGGAATATCACAAGGAGCCTTTAAAGGTGACATAACACACAGATGCGTACATGTGTAAAAATATATGCTAAAGACCTGTGTGTCTTTTTTTTTTTTTTAATGTTTTATTTATTTCTAGGAGAGAGAGAGAGACAGCGTGAGCAGGGGAGGGTCAGAGAGAGAGGGAGTCACAGACTGAAACAGGCTCCAGGCTCTGAGCTGGCAGTCAGCACAGAGCCCGACGCGGGGCTCGAACCCACGAACCGCGAGATCATGACCCAAGCGAAAGTCGGACGCTTAACCGACTAAGCCACCCAGGCGCCCCAAGACCTGTGTGTCTTACTTTATCTACAACATGCTTCAGTTTAAAAAGTTACAGAAACGCACGTTATTAACAATGACATTTACAGGGGCGCCAGGGTGGCTCAGTTGGTTAAGGGTCCAACTTTGGCTTGGGTCATGATCTCACAGCTTGTGGGTTCAAGACCCACGTTGGGCTCTGTGCTGACAGCTCGGAGACTGCAGCCTGCTTCGGATTCTGTGTCTCCCTCACTCTCTGCTCCTCTCCCACAGTGCTCTGTTTCTCTTTCTCAAAAATAAATAAATGTCAAAAAAAATTTTTTTAAAACAACATTTACAGAAACACTATTCATTCTGACAAAAAAAAAAAAAAAGAGAAATGATGTAAACATTCAGCAGTAGGTGAGCAATGGAATAAATTCAGGTACTTCCACATCGTAGACTATTGCTTATCTATTAAAATTATGTTTTCAGAGAACGTTTAATGCCATGAGAACATGCTCAAAAGAAAATGAAAAGTGGGGAGAAAACAGGATATGAAACTGTGTGCAGAGCAGAATTCCAATTTATAGCCCATATCTGCATAAAGACTAAAGTATCAGAAGATGGTCTCATCAGTTGTCATTCCTGGGGGTATGGCTGTGGGTGGCATTTATTTTTCCTTTATACATTTCTGTATTTTCTAAATTGTCTCAAATGAACATACATTACTTATAAAATCAGAGGGAAAAAAACATAGTAAGAAATAAACGCGTGTCACATAGTACTTAAAAGAGGTGATATTATGGAAATGAGGCATACGCTAAGGTTCTATACCCTCAAACAGGCATGCGGGTTGTTGAAGAGCAGAAAAACATCTCATCACCGGTAAAAATAGAGCCTTTGCCCAACCCTGAGACAGAAAATCCAGAAATTGGGTTTGAAGACTATGGAAATCTTTGACTAAAAATCCAAGGGATCACTAAGCACTCTGGGAAATGAGGAACAACAGGGAAAGAGAAAAAAGCGCTGGGGATTATTTTAGAATTTCAATCCTTAAGAGACAAGGGAAGTTTCTCAGTGAGAAAGACCTTCTTTCCAAACCATTATTTTGTGTAACTTACAGTTAGAGACTGGTTCAGGGACCGTCTTACTGTTGTTTTACTTTCATTACTACTATGATCATAATATCATTTTGTAAAACAGTGAGTTGTCATGAGATGTGACGATGGCCTTAGATTTCTAAATTTAAATGAGAAATGGGGACTTTATCTCCAAAGAGAGAGAATATTAAATTGTTGCAGCCATGAGTACTTTTACTGTGTGGGATTTTACACTCACATCCTTCTTCTTAAAAAAAAAAAAAAAGATCTGAAACAGAACACCAGCTTTGATTTTTGGTCTTTATCTCCAACTGTCGAATGTTCCTGAAGGGATAACATTAAAAAAGGCCAGAAAGAGAATCTCCTCTTATCCCAACAACAGGAGAGGCGCTATTTGATTACTGAGGCAGAGAGGCTTGGGGAGAGAGTGGGTTGAGTTCAGAACCACAGCCACTTCCCAGGAAGGGGCCTGCGGGTGCTGCGCTCACCAGCTCCCCGAGGAGGGCGCCACGGTGGAGTGCTGGCCCTGTCGCCACTCAGACACTGGCCAGGGACTGCCGTGGGCTCTGGGAGTGGACTGTCTCCCTACCCGTCCCCCCGCAGCAACGAGGGCAGGGATCTCAAGATGAAGGTGGGAAAGTGAGAACGACTGGGCAAAAGGTTAAGAGGGGCACCTTGTAGGTGGACAGGGCAGGAAAGGGGCACCAGTTAAAAAGGGCTGGCTGTGAGAGGTAACTTCCCAGAGGGTGACTGTGCAGGTAACAGAATGTTCGTTTCAGCCAAAGGCTTTTGATCTTCCCACAATTAACAATGCGGAGTGTGGTTGGTACGTTTATATTCCTAAGGAGTTTTTCAGGACGGGACTCTACCTGGCCCCTATTTCATGAAAACTGCAAATGCTTTCATTTGTTCATCTTATGAAGCCAGGAATGCTTCCATCCATCCCCCATCCATCTGTTCATCTGTCTATCCATCCATTCACCCATCATCCATCCATCCACCATCTGTCCATCTGTCTGTCCACCCAGTCATTACCTAGGTACCACTCATTGTGCTGGGTGCTAAAGACACAAAGCTGAATCTCTCTGTAAGGATAGGAGAGTGGGGTATGGAAGACAGGAATATGCAATAGAAATGACCCACAACACGAGACATCCCATGATGGAGAGCTGCAAGACATGGTGACATCCAGGGTAAGCTGCAAGACATGGTGACATCCAGGGTAAGAAGTCACAAATAATGAGAAGGACCTGGGGATCTTGGATAGAAGGTGAGGGCTAGGAAGGCCAGCAGACTGCTTGCCTCAGAGACCTCCTTCCCACCCTGATAAACCCCATCTTCAATGAAACCCTCTGTAAGAGAAAGGAGTACTCTGGAGTGGTTGAAGATCTGTGAGTGGAGGGAAGCTGAACAACAAAGACAGGCTGGTGGCCCACTGGCTCCGGCTAGGGGTGCCATGCTGCCGAGTTGGGCCACCATGCCCTGGAACACTGGGGGGCAGCGTTTTGGTTTGGCTGCCAACTGGAGACTGGGTCCCCAAGTTGCATGCCCAATGGCAGGAGCTGCCTCCTGAGGCGAGGCCAAGGCGGGCTGTGTAGCACATACTTTCCTTCCCTGGGGAACAGCAAGCCCTTTCTGGGGCAACAGAAAGTCATTGAGGCAGCACTGCTCCGCCATTTTTAATTCATTCCCCTCTGAGGAACTGAAAAAAGGTCACATCCCACCCCCTGAGAGATTCTGAAATGCCTTCTCTACACCCCCATACACGCAGAAGGGAGTTGGGGAAGTGTCCTTGGACCCACCAGCCAAGATCTGTCCTGTCCCTTCCTCTGTGTTTTCTCCCATTTCCCATTTCCAAATATAAAATAACAATATTTAAAATTCTACTTCAAACTAACCGCCTCCCCCTGCCCCCCCGCATCTCCTGGTCTTCTATAATTCTCAAAGACCAGGTTTCCACCTTGCCTTCAGCTCTAATTGCACTGGAAGGGCACAACACAGGGTGACTGACAGGCTGACCCTGGGTGGGTGGGGGGGAGGGGAGGTACTGTGGGCACGGCCTGAATGTGAGATGCTGGAGAAGGACAAAAACAGAACAGATGGGCCTCGGGCAGTGGGGCAGAGGGAAAAGTCAAGGACAGTGACGCCAGAAGTTACGACTCGGGTAGGCTGATGACTACTTATTCTGTTGACAGAGATAGGGAAGCCAGTGGGGCTGGGCCTGGCAAAAAAGTAAGGAGTTCAGCACTAGAATGGCTCGAGTTTCAATGGGAAACACAAGGTGAAATACATGGTCAAACATGCCTCATCCCTTATTCGGGGATTATTGATAAGTCACATAAGGGTCATCTGAATTTTGTTAGGGCTCCTGGCTGTGTCTTCCCTTCCTTCCACACTTCCATCTATCTTTCTTATCCTTCCTTAACCTTTTTTCTATCTGTCTACCCATCTATCCATCCATCCATCCATCCATCCATCCATCCATCCAACCATCATATATTGGAGCAAGTAATGCATATTTCTGTCAGTGTGATGGAAATCCAAGAGTGAAGGGACAACACCTTGACCCTCATGGAATTGTGACTCTCTGCACTTTTTAAATTAATGACGCAAAGCAGGCTCCCTTGAGGTAGTGCCTTTTCTATTATCAAAAAGATATGAGATGGCAAATATTGGCAAGGATGTAAAGAAAAGGGAACCCTTGTACTCTGTTGGTGGGAATGTAAATCAGTATAACCGGTATGGAAAACAGTGTGGAGGTTCCTCAAAAAGTTAAAAACAGAACTACCATATGATCCAGCAATCCCTCTGGTAGTAAAATCACAATCTGAAAGAGACAGCTTCACCTCCATGTTCACTGCAGCATCATGAACAACTGCCAAGATATGGGAACAACCAAAGTGCCCAATGATGGCCGGATGGATAAGGAAGATGTGGGGAATGTACGCAGTGGAGGATCATCCAGCCATAGAACAGAAGGAAATCTTGCCGCTTGTGATGACACGGAGAGACTCTGAGGGAGTAATGCCAAGTGAAATAAGTCAGACCAAAAAAAAAAAAAAAAGATAAATACTGTATATTATCACTTATATGAGGAATATAAAAAAGCTGAACTCATTGAAACAGAGAGTAGAACGCTGGTTGCCAGGGAGAGAAGGGCAGGGGATAGGAGGAGATGTTGGTCAAAGGGCAGAAGCTTCCACTTATAAGTTCTGGGGATCTAACGTCCAGCGTGGGACTGTAATTAACACTGTAGTATGTACTTGTCAAGACAGTATATCTAAAATATTATCACCACATCAAAAATGATAATTTTTTGAAGGAATGGGAATGTTAACTAACTTTAGTATGGTGATCATTTTCTCACAAATACATAACAGTGTATGAAATCATCATTTTGTACACCCTAAGCTTACGTATGACGTATGTCAGTATCTCAAGGAAGCTGGAAAAACAAAACGAAATGAAAGAAGTGTCTTTTGGGCTGAGATATGAAGAATGAGAACAGAGAAAGGGGGACTTCAGCCCCGAGTTGGGCGGAAGCATGGCAATGTCAGAAGGTGAGCAGGGACCCAGTGGTGCAAGGCCCTGACAGCATTGTAAAGGATTCCGGTCTTCCTTCTAAAAGTAATAGAAAGTTTTGAAGAGACTGTTTTCTCAATTCTCCCAGGGATGGTTCTTCCCTGGAATCATCCTAGATGCACCACAGAATGGTTAATTCTTTACATGATAGATGCCTTAGGGCTGAACACTTTCAAGGAACTGACTGAGAACTACTGACTATTTCAGCCAACTCTTTTTGTTACCTCAGTAACTCTCTCGTTCAGGGGTTCTCAGGAAGCTGAGTCGGCTTTATCTAAAGCTCAACTTATCCATCATAGGGGAGGCAGAACAGCCTAGTGTCACATACACTTGGGTTGAAACGCCAGTTATGTCACCCACATGCCACGCCATCTTGGGCAAGCTCCTCAACTTGTCTCAGCTCTATGTCAACTCCACATCTCAGCTCCCTCAACACTTATTTCCATGGCTTCTTCCAGCAAACCCTATGGGATAATTTATAAAAGGAACTGGCATATGCCTTCTTCTATTGATTGGGCATCTACTACCAGATTATTATCATCAGATGACATCTGAGGAAGGACTTGCCATGTTGTGTGAGCTGGAACCAGACTCTCATCTTGCCACAGTGGTTGAGAAGCCCCCTCATTAAAACTTATCTTTATTCTAGTTAACAAACTGAACAAAATAGACTTGTTATTCTATCCTAGTTGACTCTAAGAAGTAAAAATAATTTGGGATTTTCCCCCCAGGGACTGGTGTTGGTCTTAGAGTTTTCTGGGTGCTCTGAACAAGGAAGGAAGGTCTGGGGAAATCTCCACCTCTGGGCTCAGCTATGGGCAGCACATGGCAGGAATTATCTTGTAAGGCTATATGAGAGCCAGCACGGGCCAGTGCTGTACAACATGACCATGAAAAGCCCATCCTTGCGACCTGCTGGATTAGATGGACTCAGAGCTACCAGTCATCTCTTAGGACATGTTTGCCTGATGAATGGTAGACATTTCTGGCCGATAGCATCTTAAGGGTTATCTCCAAAGTGGCAGAAATCACATAGACACTATTCTCTCAGTGGAGCAAACCACAGTGTGTCCCCCACCCATCTGGGTCAAGAAAGACAGGAAATCCAATCTCAGATGTGTCCCCAGCACCTAGAACAATGGGGGTTCAATATGTATTTGTTGAGGGGAAGAAGGAGTTAGGGGCCAGAAGGCTTTACCAGGCATGTTGATGTGGGAAGATGAAGGTTGAGGATGGGATCCTACCTGTAACAGAGTATTTTTCAGGATCCTGAGACCCGTGGGCAGGGCCAGCCCCAATCTGGAGTGGAGAGCAGAAACTCCTTGAGAAGGAGGCTGAGAGTTAAACCCACTAATTCAGCAGGTCCTCGTCTGTCTCATTTCACGGTTCCCAGGGCCCTTTCCCACACATTCTTTCAGTTCCTGCCAACAACTCTGTGAAACAGATATTATCCTCTTTTTAGGGACGTGGAAACTGAAACTAAGAGAAGAACCCAAATGAGGCTGTTCCTCACAGGCACTGGAGGGGTTGTTAAAAAAGCAGAATCCCAAGCCCCAGCTTCAGACCTACTGGATCACAACTCCGGTTCGGGGAGGGGGTGGCCTGGGGATTCTTTTATTATTTCACAACCCCCAAGTGATTATTTTCAATAGTCATTTCCACTTAGGAGCCACTAGGTCCCTGCACTATCCCAGCGCCTGGGGGTCCCACATCCTACTCTCCCTGGGTCTCTCTCCATTTGCCTCCCGGTGTTCTGTCCTTGGATTGGCCATAAACTACTCTCACCTGGTAACTGACCTAGGCCAGATTTAAACCACCATCCTGGGAAACAAGCCAGCAGATGAATTCATGGAGTCTGTAAGGAGCAACCTAAGCCAGCCTACTTTGTATCTTCCCATTGCAATGCAAACGTGTAGGGTATCTCATCGGCATTATACTGACATCGGCATGAATTTTAAAATCATAAGCAAGAGCAAGTGGTGGATTTTAGAACGGTACTATGCAGGGACAAAGAAGCACAGAGAAAAGGGGCAAGGAAATCAGCCATTTCACATGCAAAGTGCCTCCCAACAGTACACAAGGCCAATCCACCCCCTTCTGTTGAAAGTCAATATAGGGAATAACCAAGAAAGCATTTGAAGAAATTATGTATGGCAGTGAGAGTTCTACAGATGTGCACGGAAGTGTTGTTAGTGGTGATTTTGCACTTCTGATCTGATGACCAGGTAATGATTTCACCTTTCCACATTCCTGCTTCTCCTTCTCACACATTTTTAGGGACATGAAAATATGGTTAAAAAAAAAAAAACAGAGCAAAAGGTCAAAACATTTAACAGAGTTCTCTTGTGGGACTTGAAAACAAGGGGACCTTTCCTTAAGATGGAGGACGGACTCACAAATAAACTGGAACTCTAAAGTCTAGAAAAGATAAGGAGATGGTCTGATCTACAAAGGCCTTTAGCCTACATGCAGATTTTTGCTTAGACGTTGATGGTTTGTCCCATGTTGTTGGAAGAAGCGCACGTAGCACTGTAAGTGATGTACGTGCTTTAGCAGAAGGGAGAAGAGGAAGACTTGCTTTTGACATTATGTGTCAACTATACTTCAGTTAAAAGAAGCCTGCTTTTGAAAAACATGACTAGACATGCTAATAAGTGAGAGAATAACACAATTATGAGCAAGAACTTAAAGATAATATTATAGATTCTTAAAAATCCTCAGAAAAGAGCTGATAAATTCTTCTCTAATACTGAGTAACAGGCTGTTTAGATCTATAGGATTTATATTTGTTTTAATGATTATTTATTTTTGAGAGGGAGAGAGTGTGCGAGCAGGGGACGGGCAGAGAGAGAGCGAGACGCAGAATCCGAAGCAGGCTCAAGGCTCTGAGCTGTCAGCACAGAGCCTGACACAGGGCTTAAACTCACAAGCTGTGAGATCGTGGCCTGAGCTGCAATCAGATACTTAACTGACTGAGCCACCCAGTGCCCCAGATCTATAGGATTTAAAGAGCCCCCCCCCCCGCCCCCAACAGAATGTTATTTTATAATACTCTTTTCTGAGCATGATGGTATACCTAGAAAAAGAAAAACGGCTGTTCTGGTCACTTATGGTCAGTAAAGACCCTAGAACCTTCTATCAGAGTTAAGGATAAACAGTGGAAGATTAGTTTCCCAAAGTGTGACTCTGTTTTGCATCAGGAATACAAAGTAATAAGAGACACCAAGATGATTTACGCCTTGCATGTTAAAGCTTCTAACTTTTCATAGAAACGGCCTGGCAAGAAAAGACACTTTCTTTACAGTATCAGTTGTTTTCCTCGATATTTTATTCCTTGGTTTTGTAAATAGCACCAGCAACATATAATTTAAAGCTACATCTGAAATGCTCTTTACTCAGACGTGCCTGGGCCCTGTGTGTGGACAGGAAAAGCATTATCAAGTCAAGAGCCCTACGCACTGTGGGCCTCTGCCAGCCCCCGCACATGCGGGAACGCGGGGAACGCGGGAACGGGAAGTCCGAGGTGTGCGTGTTTTGTCAGAACCACCGGCCACTTACAGTGCCACGGCAAGAGTAGGCACTTCATCATCTCTCAGAGCTAACATCCCCCACGGGTTCCTAACAGGTCCCTGAGTGGGCAACACCCAGCATGAAAACCAGTTAAAACTCTAATACTGGGGGCACCTGGGTGGCTCAGTGGGTTAAGCATCTGACTCTTGATCTCAGTTCAAGTCATGATCTCACAGCTGTGAGATGGAGCCCCACTTCGGGCTCCGCGCTGGGCATGGAGCCTGCTTGGGATTCTCTCTCTCCCTCTCTCTGTCCATTCCCTACTAGAGTGCGCATTCTCTCTCAAACAAAACTCTAATACTGTATCACTTCTAACCAGGAAATGTGCAGGAAACGTAGCCACCTGTACCCACACGCACTGCAAAACAGGTAAGTGCGCTGATTTTCACCCCTTCACAGATGAGGGAGGTGAGCCTAACTTTGCCCATGATTGGGGGTGGGGGGCAGGGGAGGTCCCTGTGAAGCAATCCAGTGGCCTGGAAACGGTGAACCTGACCCCAGCCTATGTCTCCCTCCTCTGGGGGGCTGGGAATGTGCCCAGGAAGTGCTTCTGAGACTCTGCCTCCAGGAATGTGGAATGATGGGCTGGCCCATACCAGCAGGTCCTAAGGCAGCCTGGCAACAGATGGCATCTGTGCCTCCCCCACCACCTTCCCCCCCGCCATACCACCTGGCCTGCAGGTGTGCAATGCGTTCATGCCCAGGGTTCTAGATGCCAAGCACAAGAGAACACATGGCCACAGCAGGTCTGGCCAGGGCAACGGGGAGTTCAAGGGAAGGAGAGGGAAAGGGTGCCTCCTGATCTCACTTCTCCATGTGCCCATCTTCTCTGACTTAATAGAGGTAGAAAGAATGGTGTTTCCCTTTGTTCTAATGTCCAATAGACACAGAGAAGGTGGGCCCTTCCCTGAATTTGCTCCTCCCCAGGTCCCGACATTATTCCCAACAACCACTATAGTTTTTTCTTTTTCTTTTTAAGTTTATTTATTTATTTGGAGGAAGCAGGGACTGCCTCACGGGGTTGGCTGGAGGTGGCCCCTGAGGGAGGAGGCGCTGGTGATGGCTAACAGAGGGTGGAGGTGGAGGCAGGGACCTCGGGGGGGTGTGGGCTGGGGAGCATGCCAGCTGCCCCCCACAAAGCCGCCCCAAGCTGCTCCCGGCCGGGCTCTGCAGTGGCTGCAAGCCAAGAGGGTTCCCAGGGGTGCACGAGGCGCCCAATATGTTCACTCAATGAATCTGTGCTAAGCACCTGCTGTGTACCTACCAGGCAGTGAAGACAGCAGAGAACAAGGCAGGCAAGGTGCTGGCTCCCTCCTCCACTGTCATGAAGGAGAGGACGATTAAGAAGTAAAAAATGGAAATTGCACATAGGGATGAAGTCCTTGGAAGCAGAATAAAACGAGCTAACGGGGTTGGGAGGAAGGCCGCCTGTAGACATAACCGCCAGGAATGGCCTGTCTGAGGAGGTGGGATTTGGAGTCAAGGCGTGAATTACAAGAAGGAGCCAGACATAGAATGCAGGGGGCAGATGCGAGATCTCAGGAGCCGCGGGGAAGCCAGCTCAGGGGGAAGCCAGCTCAGGAGGACCAGACTGAGCTGCAGGAAAGCACGGAGACGGGGGTGCGGGGGGTGGAGGGGGAGGGCAGGCAGGGGCCAGGTCCTCAAGGACCTCCGAGGAGGCCAAGGTGAAGAGCCTGGATTTTATTCTGAGTGCACTGAGAAGCCAGTGGAACATTTTTAGGCAGGGGAATTACGTGATCTGGTTGCTGCGAGAAGTGGAGCAAGATTAGAAATAGGGAATGTAGGTCAGCAATGGCCGAACGGCGGTGGTTGCACGCGGTTCATCCCGATCCCTGCCCTGTTCTCACCGAGAGCGAAAGCGGGGCCGTAATAAGGCCTTGGTGCCTGCAACCACCATGCTGTCTCCCAGGAGAGCACGGCTGAACTAGGAGGGGCCTCTCGGGTGTCTGGTGGTGGGAGCACACCAATGGGGTCTCACCGTGTCCCTGCCAGGAAATGACTTCTCGGTGACTGCGGCCCTTCCACTGCCCTTCAGAGTGTTGGGTTACTCACGGTCTACCAACACCGGGCCAGCTCCCCCTACCCCCCAGTGCCCCTGACCACACACACTTTGTCTGCTCGGAGACAGAAGGGCCTCCACCACAGCGTTATCCCCTGGCTCAGACTTCTCCTGCCTCTCATTTCCTTGGGAGAAAGGAAATTCTCCAGAAGAGAGAGGGGGTCCGTGTCAGAGATAACCACAACGTCTGATCAGCACCGTCGGCCTCAGTGACAAGCCTCCAGCTGAACCTTGACAGGTTTCCGTCTGAAGGGCAGTGCGGTCAAGCAAAATGCTGATCGGTGAACTGCCCAGCCCCGATCAGCACTCGGACCAGGTTAACACGCGTTTCCTATTTTTCTTCACTCATCCCCATTTTTACTAAGGTGCATGTGACGCTCAGTTCCACACCGGCGTGAGGGTTACGTTTTTCAAAATGTGAGAATACGGCACAAAAATGTATCCTTGGGCTGCATGACCGGGTCTGGTACTCAGGATTTGCCATGCATTTTTAGATCCTTTACGAAGCTACCATCACCGCTCTTAATTTCAAAAACCATAAGCTGTCTAATAATTCCACAATGCCTCGATGCTATTGTACACTTTGATTTTCGTGTTGTTAATCCTTGAAGTGTGGGGGGAAAGTGCTTGTTTAACCCCCCAGCCACCTGGAGACTATTACAGAGAAATCCTCTGGGCAAAGACAACAACACTTCATCGGAAATCAAACCCCACATGAATCATTATTGATTATCAGCCAGTGGAGCCCCGTATTTGGCATAAAGTTTGAAGAAAGGGCAAGAGCTTTTCTCTTTGAATCTATTACAAACTAGCACCAAGGGCCTTTGGGACTGCTCAGTCCTCCCTAATTTATTCTTTCTAGGATATGTTGGGTGTGTTAACATTGGTCAATCATCTAGAGTAGAAAAATAGGCCACTGACCTGAAATAAAGAGCTTAAAATACGTAAATTACATAAAGATGAAATCGCTAAGGTATTTTACGGTCTCTCTGGAATGAAGTTCTACAAAACTACACCAAAATCAAGTCTTTTTCAAGTACATAGAAGATGTAGTTTTTGTGGCAGAAATCATCTTGATCCCCAAATGATAGTATTAAAAGAAGCCTAGAAATAGCTTTGACTAAAAGGTGGCCAGAAGCCAGGTCAGTGTGAGTGCATTTTTTCATGCCACCTAATTTCTCAGGGGAATTCAAGATGTCCTAGTGGGTAACTAGAACGCCCTGGTCCCCTGGCACTGCAGACCTACACGTACAGCCACTCAAAGAATTCCAGCCTATTCTGAGCTGCGTTTAAAAATACAAAGAATACATTCTGCATCAGTAAATATCTACACAAATAATCTCGAATACCTCCCAGTAATTTCATTCCCAACATCGGCCTTGATAAACAAGGGATGATCAACAGCATCTACAAAGTGGAAACGACTTTCCCCTTGCTTCTGGATTCATCTATGATAGACCATAATACAGTATCCCTTCATCTTGGTATAGGCTTTTATATTAAGCCACTCCCTTTCGATTATTTATCAAAATGAAAAAAATATATATTTAGTGATGCTTGAACTAATCAAATAGGACATTTGTCTCAAATGTTTCCGATACTGAAAAATATTCCAATTGCTATTCCTAGAACAGAAGCCTAAACAGTCAAACAACCAACCTCTCCCCCACCCGCTTTTTAATGATCAAGACTTTCTGGTAGAGAAAAGATTACTTTCTAGGTAGGAAAAACTTCACAAGCAGTGATCTGAAGGGTAATGGACTGGAGGGCAGCTTGTAAAAAATCCCCTTACACTCTCTTAAATGAATTTAAGAAGACTGGGCAAGCACACGTTCACACAGGTTACTGTCTAATAACTGTGTTTGCGTGTGTGTATTTTGTAGGAGCGCAAGAGAATTCAGACCATCAGTAAAAGATTATATATACACCATAAGCCTCCCCAGGGATTTAGTGCCAACTCCACCTGTAATAAACAAAAGGCCACGAGGACACAGAACCACTAAAGAGGGCGGGGCAAGTTTTACTGTCTGCTTCGTCAAAACTCCACATTTCAAGGCATAAGAGCTCTTTGCTCCAGGGGAATCGGCCCAGCTCACCTTAATTCTTCCCTTCCTTATATGCTCTGTGATAAGTCTCTGCTACCCCAGGACCTCAGAAAGATCTACGCACTGCTCACCACGCTAAATGTACTATTGCTGGGTTAAGTCACCCGGTGCATCCTGCGTGTGGAACATAGCGAGCTGTGGTTCACAGACAACGGGAACGTGCTTCCTATGAAACAGCACAAAGACACACCAAACACACTCCACGTCTACGCGGCAGGTTCTTTCCCACAAGCTTAACAGTAACGTCCGGGCTCACGTCTGCTATTACTCTTAAAAATCTACCCTCATGCCATCTTCAGAATATCAACTCTATTATTATTTTTCAATTGACAATAAAGGCATTTCAAAAATTTTCGTAGTAAATGTGTATAATAAAAACAACATATTGACATATTGTCTGGTAAACGTCTTGTCTTATTTTTGCTCAACCATTCCTGTATGAATGTGATGCCACCAGCAAAGGCTTATTTAAGAACTGAAGCCAAAGAAAAGCTTTGGGGCCCCTTTTTGTGCTGATTACTTATGAGTTATTGATCTGGTGGGGGGGTTCTCTCTTGCTCTTTCGCATAGAGGCAGATGCTTCTTTATTCTCACCCTAGTGGCTGTCGTTTCTACCCATGGATTAAACCACATAAGTACATACATGTAGCATGTTCATCTATTTACATATAAATTGGGAGTATATTGAAAATTTACTAATCATTTTTAAAAAGTAAAAGAGGCATATCACATAGAATACACAAGCTTGCAGAGAATATAAACCCCAAACAAATGTTACTGTAGTTTTGTTATTCATTCTTACGAGGCTCCTTCACCCTATAAGAAATGCATACTTTTTTCTTGAGTTTAACATTAGAGTAATACTTTAAGTGGTGAAATATCTATTGTTGTTAGATCAGCTATTTCCATAAAAGAAATGGATAATGATTTAATCGTTAACAATATAAACATCTTTTGTTAGAAGCGTATTTTACATTGATTAGAACTGCTTGGGATGAACAGGCTTTTAAAGTACTGAATCTAAAAATAGGTCTATCAAGATCTGTAAAGACATTTTTGTTAAGTGTTCACTGGCCTAAAAATATCTTTTAAGAACAATTTAGCTAATTTGGCTGAGGGGTTCATATGGACATATCGACCCATAGGCTGTGATTTCCTGTTTGACAGAAAAACCTACCAAATTAGTAACACAATCCAGGTCAAGTTTATAAGCATAATAGAGTCCCTGAAAAACGTAAGCGTGTCTGCTTGAGATATTTCTTTTTTAACAATGGGGATGCCTATAGATAGATGCATAGAGGGGTGGGAGCACAAGAAGATGAAAACCCAAGTTGGGAATAAAATAAGGCTACAGAAAATACACTTGAAATGATGTCTCCCTTTTCACTGCAGCAGCCTTTGTAAGGAAAGGCAACGTTTATGGTCATGTACCTTGGCAGGGACGTGCCAATGACCGTCTCACAGAAGGAGCATCAATCCCAGAACCATCCTGAAACTGAAACAACGCAGCACCCCGTCCAATCTTTACAACACCCCCAGAAGTAGTTACTTGTCGAATTCTGGGCTTTACAAAATGACTCTGTGCTCAGATGCAATGCAGTAATTCCTCCCTCCCCCGGGGTGGTGGGGGACCATTCCTAACTAGCTTTCCGCAAAACAAAGTCTGTGGTCACTAGGTAGAAAATGTAGGGGGCGGGGGGCGCGGTGCCAGGACAACCTTTGTCTCTGAGCCCTAGCAATAAGCACGCCTGGGAAGCGCGGCCGGCTCCACGAATTCAGGACTGCTAATGACTAAAATAAAACACACGTTACACATAAATCAATAAATCAGCCCGTAGTGGCAAGCCGGGCAGCCGGTTACTAGACAGAATGAATATGCATAAGCGCCCCCTCCTAGGAGAGCTTCTATGCCTGGGCGCGATCACAGACTCTGGCAGGGTGGTTCCGGGCGGGACCGCGGCCGGCGGTGCCCCGTGAGAAACGACGCGCAATTTTCGGGGGCGGGAAGTCGGGGAGGGGGCGCTCGGCCCGCGGGAGCCCTGGCGAGAGCGAGGACGACCCCCTCACCTCGAGGCAGGGGAGGCGCGGGCGGGCAGGGTCGGCGCCCGCCGCGCGCGGTCCGGGGCGCAGGGGCGCGGCGGCCCGGGCCCGCGGACCGCGCGCCCGCCCGCCCGCGCCGCGCGCTACTTACCCCGGCCGCGGTACTAATAGACGCTAATGGCTCCGCTAGATCGAGGAGAAGCCTTTTTTTCCCTTTTGTCCTATGGAAATTCCAAGTTAAAAAAAAAATCCCGAAGCAGCAGCGGGCTCCCTGGTGCAGTGGATGCGAGTTCACACTCCGCCCCCAGCCGCCTCCACACTCCGCGCCAGCCCCCAACTTGCTGCAGCGGGGGCCAAAAATCAATCCGAAGCCGGGAGTGATCCGGCGCGCAGGCAGACAAAGGCTGCACCCGGGGCAGGGCCAGAGTCTGGCTCTGCTGTGAAAGCGGCACCCTGCGACGGCATTACGGAGGGGGGTCCTGCACGTTGGTTTCTCCAGGGGATTCCTTTCTGACACCTTACAGTACTGAAGTCCTGACACCGTCCCACGGTCCCCAATCCCCTGCGTGCAAGACCAGCAAACACCTGACACGCCCACCCTACTGGGGTCCAGTCCCAAAGACCGTCCTCAGTCTTGCCACAGAACAAGCCCTCGAAAGCCCCTTGCATTTGGGGGTGGGAAGGAAGGAAAGGACGGATTACATTTCATCCATTCAGAGATGCCACGGTTAATATCAATCAACTCTTGATGTCCTGAATTGCAAGACAAACTGTTTTTACTAAATGGGTGGAAAATTAAAAAAAAAAAAAATTTTTTTTTCTTAAGTCCCGGGTCTGGAGATTTGGTCGGAATGCACCTTAGCAGAAGAAAAACAAAGTGCACTGCCCTTTGGCTGGCTCCCTTAATTCCTTAGATGGGTGGGCCAGGCCATCTTGGTTTGTCACAAATACCCAGCAAGGCCGGCCACACTGGTGACTGAAGCCACCCAGATTACAGACGCAGCTAGTTTTTGCTGGAAAAGTATGTAGTTCAACTCTATTAAGGATGCACTAATTTTGAAATTGCAGTAAATAGACCTGTAGAGGTGGACCCTGAGTGGAGGGGCAGTTGACCACCAACTCTCTTGATATTCAGGGTCTTCCTTACTGGGGGAAGTCCAGCGCACCTCAACTAACAGCCTTTATTTCTTCAATGTATCTTCCAGTTTTGGGGCTGGAAATTGTTTATGGGAACTCTGCAGTTAACATAGCATGTCACATACATGCCTGTTGTGAATTTTAACTATTTTAATTAAGCTACCTTTTTTTTTTCTATTTCTTAGTATTCATAAAAATAATAAAACCCCATTAGTACAATGACTAGTTTTCAGTAAGTCTGATTGGCCTTCTTACCATGATTCTCAATGAATAAGACTTAACAGTATAATAATTACAGAGGTTGCAACTGAAGTCACAAGTAGGGGGGGAGGGGAATTTCACTAGAACCTTAGACTCACTCTTCTAGTTCCTGACTCTTGCTCTTCTCCATCCACGGGCACCACACAGAGGACAGGGCAAAATGTGACAAAGTTTCCGAATACTGGATTATTTGTTGAGAGACATACATGCTTTACCACAGTCCATGTTTCTTTTGTTAAGTTGGCCTTTAATGAGCAGCTGCAAAAGTTCAACCACAAGCTATTAACCACTTCAGGGGCTGCTTTATGAGAAATGTGATCTGCCTGCACCACCCGGAGCCCTGCAAATTCCAGTAAACTAGGGGCAATACGGTTTTAAAAATAAATCAATATGCCGAAGTGAGTGCACGGGGCATGCACGTCCCGGTAGGTAAGGGTGTCGGGGAGAGGAAGGTACACTGAGAGTTACCTTCTCATATGCAATTAAAGAGCTGCAGCTGTTTTCTAGGTTTCACCAAAAGAATGAAAAATGTCATTAATTCTTTCAAGACAAATGCAAGCAACTGGCTTTGTTGCCTCTCTCTCTCCCTCCCTCCCCCCTCCTCTCTCTGTACAGCTTTAGAGAAAGGCAGCCGTAAGATTGTAGCACTGATGGAATCACAGGGTCTGCCTATATTAGCAGAATCGCAGACAGCACTAGGGTGATGTCTTCGCTCTCTAGCTCTCTAATTATTTACCCAGATCAAGCCTGACTGCTGGAAAATCAGCTCTCTCCAGGAGGTAACAGAGCTGAAAGGTTCTTTTCACTGAGAAATGATGGGCTGGTGGCTGGCATCCAGCCTACAGGCCAGTGTGCCCTTGTGGGCAGTGTCACAAAATAAATACCCAGCACCACACCATTTTCCCCATTCATTCCCGGGAAAGTACTGGTCAGTTTAAGGAAATTAGGTAAGGAGAGTATATTTGTGGTGCCGAAAACGCACAAAGATTGGGCCCCTAGAAGACACTCCTCTTAAAATGAATTTTGTGAAATGAGGAAAGGGTGCATGCTGAGACTGTTTGGTATTTTATAGCTGGAGCGTCCATTCAAAGTCCCTGTATGCAGACAAAGCAGATTGCTGCATTGTTCCCACTTACGGGTGCTGTTTTCTCCTGCAGGTCTGAAAACAGAAAATGTTCAGGCAATATTTATGCTCTAATTTGCTCGGGCTCTTATAAAAACAGAAAGCCACCTAGCCCTCTGTCAGCTCAGGAGCTGCTCCAAAGCTTTGGGTCACTCTCTTGACTCCCCAGAATAAAAGGTAAAAAAAAAAAAAAAAATCAATGTAAATCAATCAATATCATTTATATTTGTCTATTTCCAAAAGCTTTGTTAGAAGCAACACTTAATTTTAATGCTTTCCACTTTCTTACTTGCTTTCCTAGGACCACAAAACTATTATTACAGACACACAAATTTTTAATTTATCAAGGCCATGATGGGACGCATCACCTTCAGATTCCTTTATGTTTCACCACTCACAGACGAACATGGCTGCCAGCAAGGATCTGCCGTGAACATGAATGTGTGGGTCTGGCACGCACACCACCACTGCTCACTTACCTACACCCTTCCGAAGGCGCAGTCACAGGGCTCATCCAACAAACATATCATAGCTTTGTGGAGACAGTATATGGGTTTTGATTGGCATTTCAAATATATACTGTTTATTCTAACATTAAAATCCATTTGCATTCTCCACATATACAGCCATTTCTTAATAGTACATTTGAGGATTCTTTTCCCTGCTTCCTGGTCAGGACTGGAATTCAAAATCTGCTGTGGTTGATTAGCTTGCTGATTTTCAAAAACTAATTTCTCTTTTCAAAAATCACTCTTTTTTTGGGGGGGCAACTGACATTCCAATTTGAGCTGGAGAAGCAGTGGAAATTTATTCCTGCATCAAACACCTAACCAAACTACAGCTGACCCTTCAACAGCGTGGGAGTTAGGGGCACCGACCCCCGCGTCGTCCAAAATATAACTCTTTACTCACCCGAAAATTAACTACTAACAGCCCACTACTGACTGGAAGTCTTACCAATAACATAAACGGTCAATTAACATATTATTTTGTATTTTATACGTGCCATATACTGTTTTCCTACAATAATACCTTTTCTAATTTTTCCAGTATTTCTAAACTAGGCAGTTCTGTGAATTTTTTTTCAAACTGTAAATCTCCAAAAAATGTTCCCACATACTTATTGAAAAAAAAATTTGTGTCTAAGCCGACCCACACAGTGCAAGCCTGTACTGCTCAAGGGTCGATCATACTTCCTTTCAGTTAGGATCTGTAACACAGTCATCAAATTTCTGTAATGAAACATTTGCATCCATATTGCGGCATCTATGTTTAAGAGAAGAGACCCAATAAATTCATCATTTAGGAAGGAACTAGCTTGGGTATATGAAAAGCCTATGTCGAGCTTCTTAGACATCATGGAAGTACCTGAAGTATTCCACAGAATGAAGCATTAATAGAAGAATTAATAGAATTTTGAGGAGGGTATAAATTAATATATAGGGGAGACAATGGGGTCGTCCAATATAACACACCACTGCCCAAATGTCTTATGATGCCATTTAAAATAGGAGGAAAAGAAGGAAGCCTGATCACACCTCATGTGAACAAACTGTTTTATAAGAAAAAAAAAAGGGTAATTTACATTAAATTATTTTTTATTTAGAGAACACATATTGATTTTGAGCAATTTTCTCTTTGGTATTGAAAAAAGTATTTTTTAACTGGAATGTCAAGCAATGTCCTCCCAATTCTAAGGAGAAACAACCTCCCTATTCTCTGAGATGTCACACAGACCACAGACTACAGAGTTCAATTTCGAATTTTTTATCTTCTAAATAAAATGCTTATTGCAGTGATAAGAGTTTTTTGGGTTTTGTCTGTTTGTTTAAAACAGCCTCTTGGGACGTGGAGGACATTTCTACCACTCAGAGGATATGCCGTTGTCCCAGCGGCGCTGGGCTCTACTCAGACCAAATCACTGCTTTGTTCACCTGATTACAGGACAGGCTCCAGTCTCCTTCCTGGTGCTTGTTAATGGTCCCTGAGCCTGAGTTCCCATCTTTACTTTTTACTCAACCGTGCCAGATATGAAGCTGCTGGAGCACTGGTCCATAATCCTAAATCAAACGGACGGAGGCAGGACCACCCCAGCCCGGAGAAGACCCAGTGGACTTGCCTTATGACCAAGTTATGTCAGGATGGAGAGCCAGGGCAGCTGACTGCCATGTCACCAGGGGCATCCCGAGAGGAGTGTGGACCACTTAGGACACCTCCTCTTCCCACCAATGCCCTGTGCTTTCCTCCTGTCTAGGATCCCTCGGGGGTCTTTTCCTGGCCTTGGCACTGAGCGTTATTGGCTGTGTGCACGCCTCCTGTTTTCATGGAGGTGGTCCAACTCGACCACAAGTGCTTTGTGAATTACTCATGAGGAATCACAAGATAGGGAGTATAAAAACCAACACTACCCTACACTGTTACAGGGTCAGCGTAGCTTAAGCCATTAAAGTATCCAAGTTTGAAAGGAAAATACAGTAGACCGAATGTGGTTTGAATTTATACAAACCCGACATCTGCAGCACTACAACATGCAATGACACCTCTGTTTTGCAGAAGAAGCAAAGTGACAGGAAGGAGGTGACATGGCAAGCTGAACCCCAGTCCAGGATGCTGTCTACTGACTTCAGGGTGCTCTCCCACAGGATCTGGGTCTCTGGATGTTTAGCTAATACGGGAATGGGACTGTCCTGTGGTTCCTTCCGGAAAGCAGGGCTGGATCCTTTGTAGGGCCTCTCATTACTCCCTACCGTCTTTCAAACCTCATCCCCACCACCCTCACCCTAAAGGGCCCTCACCCTAAAGGCTGCTACTACCCCCTGATCTGGCTGGCACTGCCTGCATGAGGGTGCTGCAATTTGAGACCGAATCTGAGACTCGTTTACATGAGAGCAGGAGAAGGGGACTCTGTGCGATGCCCTCTACCTCTCGGGATTCCATCAGTGTGGAGAGCATGGAGCCCAAGTTTGTCTGACCAACACCAGCACCTAGAAGTGGGTGCTGCGCTGAGATGTAAAGGTGTGCCTGGCGTCCTCCGCCAAGAAGGTCAGGAGCCACCACTAATTGTTATTCTCGGAGTTCTTGAGTCTTTCTCCTTGGCCTTTGACCCTACCGTGATCACACAATCTTTCCATCGTGGCCTGGTTACCAAACCCTATTTTAGCCATTTGTTGTCCTCTGCTAAACACTCATCTCAAAACCCTTGGCTGCTGATGTCGACACAGGCAGAGCCATGCCCGTAGGGGGAGATTCGATCTTGCTTTTCCACCCACCTCCACTGCTATTTGTTTTCCTGACGCGGTCAGTGCTCCATCTGGAGACTGACAACACCTGACCTTATTGTCAGGCCTCAAGACAAGGTGAGTCCTGATGCCAGTTACACACTGCCGAAGCTAAGCAACCCTTTCTTAGACAGGTCCAGACAGTTCCCAGATTCTTCAGGCAAAAACTGTCCTCGTCACTTAACAGACCGTCATCATATCTGAATGCTCCTCACTGAGATCTCATGCTGGCTCTGACCTGGGATAAAGTGCTTTGATTATATACTAAGGCAGATGGGGTTCGAGCCCTTGCTTCTTTCCAGTGGCTTCGTTTAGCTCAGGTTTCCTGACAGACCAGGAGTGAAGAGGGAAGGCATGTAGCTACTCTGAGCCTCAATTTCCTGGTCAGTTACCTGGGAAGCACGGGATTAACTCCCCCCATCCCCCCGCCGCCCAAAGTTTTGGTAGAGATGAACTGAGATGATGTGTGAGAAAGATGGCACCAAAGATACTCAACAAATCTCCACTAATCTAACTTACCAGGATTTCATTCCCCTGGAGCTAGTTCATGGTCACCACCTCTTTCCATTCTCCTACCCCCAGTGAGCACATGCACCACCTTGGGGATCCCTGCCTAGCACTCAGAGGCAGAAAAGGCCGGTGGGTGGGGTGCAGGCACTGCCTTCTCCACCTGCCTGCACGAGCCCAGTGGCCTCTAAAAGGTCCTCCCAGCTTCTTAGCAGGTGGGTCCCAGACATTTCTGTCTGTAGATGTTCTCAGACTTCTCTCTTTGCCTGCCCCTGAGCAATGAGTGTGAGGCCACGCTGGGGTGCAGAGATGAGCAATCCAGACACAGCCCCGCCTCCACAGCCCGTGCCAGCTAATGGGGGCCAAAGGAAAAAAGCAGGCCGCCCCAAGTAAAAAGTGAAAAGTGCAGAATGTGAAGAAGAAATACAGAGGAAGCTACAGTCTCTGGGGGGGGTGGGGGGGAGTGGGAAGCATAACGGGATCAAGTCTGTGTTTCTAAGGACCAATCTGGATGCTGTGTGGCCAGGGACAGGGAGCAGAGGCTGGTAGACCAGATGCAGGTGGGTCAAACGGAGGCCAGGGTGGAGGCCTAAAGAGGTAGGCAGTGGCCTTTGCTTGGGCGGTGACTCTGGAGATGGGGTAGATGTGGGCATGAGGGAAATGAAGGCACCATGGAATGCAACGCGGTTGGGGCCTGAGCAGGACTGGGGCCTGTCGTTAGCCTGACCCCCATCACCAAGAAGTAACAGCACATCGAGAGAAAGCAGACGGAAGACCGCGGAGATCCTGCCTGGAACTCGGCACAGCCTAAATAAATTAAATAAACAATAAATCACATTACCTCCCTGAATCCTGGAATGTGGCTAGCAAGGCCTCTTCTGATTTTAGGCAGGTGCCTCACTGGAGCAGTCAACCATTTGCTATCATTCTGCATAGTCCTTTGTAGAAATGAGTTTCTGTTACTGATACTAAGCACCGACTATGTGCAAGGCACTTTCTTCAGGTGCTCCACACACACATACTCATTGGTCCTAACAATCACCCTTTGAGGTAGTACCATTAGTTTAGATATTTGGAAACTGATGCACAGGGAGGGTAAGTAACTTGCTCAAAGACACAGAGCAGCAAGCAAATCGAAGAGCCAGGATGTGAACCCAGGCCATCTGAATCCAAGCCTGTACTGTCACTTTTATGAACAGGCTCAGGTGCCCAGCCCTGTGTCGAGGGCTTTCATCCGGCCAATATCCAGAATTGATAGCATATGGCTATACACTTTGCAGACACAGAAATCTAACACTCGAACAAAAAGAGAGTTCTGAAGGTCTTTGGAATGCTTCGGCAAATGATCCACAGAGGCAGACATGAAGCCCCGTGAAGAAAACTTTTTCTTCTAACAGAATAAAAATCTAAGAAAAAGAAAGTTGAAGGAATGACTCACTGATATGCGTGGAGGCGAGGGAAAGTGGGCCCTGGGGAGCCACATGGACACATTACAAAGGCCTGGAGGCTCAGCTGCGAAGAGGAGGCCTGGAAATTAGGTCCCTGGAGCACATCAGAGCTTCTGATTCGTTCCTTCCTTTTCGTCTCGCAGAGCTCATGACTCAAACACCTGGGGTAGGTGGTGAAGTGCTCTAGGAGCCTGGCCTGAGGAAGCCCAGTGTGTAGGCCTCAGAAAGGAAGAACATGGTGGGCCTCCACCTTTCCTTAGCTGCGTGACCTTGAGCCACTGGCCTGCCCTCTCTGAGCCAAGTTCTCCATTTGCAAAATGGTGATGACAGAACCTACTGCACAGGTGGTTGTGAAAATGAAATAAAAATATCCACATGGAGGGCTGAGGAAATTCGATGGCAGTAATAATAAATCATGGGTGGGGGGGGGCAAATGACTTCCTTTGGGCCCTAGGGGATATTGCTCAGGGCCCAGAGGGCCAATTCAAGTCCAGCCCTGAGGGATGGAGAGCACATACCTGGATATTTCCAATTTGGATGAGGCCCTCAGAGCTTGAGCCCTGCGGTGGAGGGTCCTGACCAGTCCCGGCCCCTCAGGGCAGAGGACCTGCTGGGAGGTAGCCTGAGGGCGGCCGGGGTGGCGGTGATGGCACCAAGCACCGCGGATCCTGCACACTGGAGTATCTCCACACCTGTGCTCCGTCTCCATCAGGACACTCCTTCAGGCCACCCTATCTGTGCAAGGAGGTTGGAAGGTGTCTGGGGGATGTCCTCACTGGCTATGGGAGAGCTCAGGCCACCAAGCAGGGCTGGACACACTGTGTCCTTCACACACGAGGTTAGTTGCCAACACAGTAACCTTAAATCAGAGGTGAGCCGGAGCCTCTGGGAGCGCAGAGCTCCCCGCCTCGCACATGAGCTGCTGTGTCATTCTGCAGAGGGCCCTCGGCCGGCCAGGCCCGCATCCGTGAGGCCGCTCCGCCCCAGCCCACAGGCCCCATGACCAAGACTCCTGCCAGCGAGACCCTGCCTCTGTGTCAGCGTGTGGTCCGCCACCCACTCGCAAACTCTGATCAAATCTCAGCTGTTGGCCACGGCTCTGCCTGGGGACAATGAACCCTCTCAGTGTGCTTTAAATCCAATGACCAAACAGCTTTCTTAAAGCAACGCCCGTTTGACCATCCTCAAGTACAGTAACTCCTATAAAGATACAAATGGTGTCAATCTGGAGGGTTGGGCCATTCTTGCACACAGAAGGACTTCTCTGTGGAGGCTTGTGTGGATTGTCCTTTATCAGTGGCCTAATTGTCAGCCAGAGACGGGCAGCATAGTGGTGAAGGTGCAGGCCATGCTGGTGGGAGGCGCTCCCAGGGGGGCCTCCCAGAGCCGGCCACACGTCTCAGGCCGCAGAGCCCACAGGGTGACCGAGGGACGGGGCCTGGGAAGGTGGCACGCCGCAGTCCAGAGCCTGACGAGCTCCCGGTGCTGGGGGGGCTGTGCAGGGAAGAGACCCGAGCAGGGCGCGGGGCCAGGGAGACTGACCATGCTTTTTCCTGAGGTTGCCAAAGGGCCTCTTGGCTGAGATTCAAGTTTGGAGTGTTACAGCCATCTTCAGGGGCACGATCCGCGGGGGCTCCGCGGCCCTTTCTCTCTGGGACTAGTTCTTCTTGCCCACACGAGGCTGCTGTGGAGCCTCGGCAAAGGCTCACCTGCACCAGGCAGCACGGCCCGGTCATGAGACAGTGACACAGCCGAGGGCGCCCGTGTCCCATCCCAATCCGCCCAGCACCCTTGAGATGTGAAAATTCAAAGACAGAGGCGGAAGGAGGAAAGCAGATGGACTGACGGCGACAGGCCCTCTTGGGGATCTGCAGCGCTTCACCGGTCACCCTTCCTGCCGCCCCGTGAGCCCAGAATCTGTGGGCAAGGCTGGTGCTCCCCTCCCCCACACCAGCACCTTCCACACCCCTGCACTTCCCCCAGGAGACCCTGCCCCCTCAGCCGACTCACGTCTTCTCCCTCCTCCCCCTCCACGAAGACTGAGTGAGCTCCGGAAGCTTCTCCAACTTCCCTGGGTGGGGGAGGCCTCTCTGTACCCGGTATCAGCTCCCTCCCACGGCTTCCCCTCCCCTGAGGTGCCCCAGGCCCTACTTCCTGGGGGAAGGGGGGACAAAGCGCACTCCGTCACCACACACTTGTCCAGGGGACGGGCCTGGCTGCCCCCGCGTCCTCTGAGGGAGCTCCAGGAAAGGAGGGCTCAGCCCTCTGAGGACACCCTAACGGGGAGCCCCAGAAGGGGCCTTCCTGGGTACGGCCAGACCGCACTTCACTTCACGACCCGTCCCCGTCCCGCAGGTCAGCTAGGCTGCAGACTGGGGGACCGGATGCGGTCAAAGGGCACCAGCGGGAGGGCTCCCGGCACTCACCCCAGTACAAACGCTTGCCAGCCAAGTCTCAACATTCCTGTTCCTTCAAAGAAAGGGGTGGAGGAATTTCCAAAAGTACCACCAAGGTGCCGGGAAGCTGCCCTGAGAAGGCAGGGATGGGCGAGCAGCTTGACGGGAGGGAGGGAGGGATGAGGGAACAGCAGGAAGGAACAGAGTTCATCAGGGGGAAGACGGTGCACACACACACGTGTGTGAACGTGTGTGCGTGTGCATGCATGTACGTGTGTGCGAGCGCGTGTTGAGCAGAAGCAGTGAGACGCGCAGAGGCTGCAGGCTGGCAGGCCCAGGACATCCACACTCAGGGGAAAAAGCAAACGCCTGGGTCACTGCCAAGAGCATCCAGTCAAGGGCACTAAAAAAATGATGCCACAGGCACCTCAGTCGGGGCCTGTGATGCAGACAGAGCCTTCGCAAAGGCCCTGTCCTGAGAGCTGAGGGTGGGCCAGGACCCCAGGACGGAGCTGGGGAGTGGAAGTGGGGTCCTGGGTACACTCGGATAGGAGCCGGAGCAGATGAGGAAAGAGAGCTGAGGACTAGAGGCCAGGGAGAAAATGGGGGGCCTCGGGAATGAGGGCTGTGGCCAGAGGCATCGAGGGAAGCTTGCGGGCACTCCGTGAAGCAGGCCTGGAGGAGGTTAGAAAGACAGACAGAGGGGAAGCAGAAGAGCGAATAGTGTAAGGGGCTGCAGGGTGGTGGGGGGCGGGGAGGGGTGTCCAGGAACACAGGGCGGGGCAGATGCAATCATCCTGTCCTCTCAGGAAGCCCCTCCGCAAGCCTAAAAGGATAACTGGAGAGAAGAGCAATTCAAGGAGCCAGAGACGAACAGAGCATGTCCAGTCAGCCGAGATGGTGCGGGCCTGAATGAGGTCAGCCTCAGAGCAGCTGGACACAGGGCACCGCAGGGGATCGTGGGATCATGGCGGCAGTGGGGGTGCGAGGGCTTTGGAACCACACTGCACTGTGGGAGGAGGAACTGCGGAGGTTCCTGGGGAGCCCCTTCAAATTCCTGGGGAGCAGGCGAGAAGGGCACAGGCTCACCTGTTACCTGCACCCAAGGACACGGCCAGTAGGAGCTGGAAAATTCCGTCTGCGGTGGTCACTGCTGAGACACAGACCTACTGCTCATCGGCTCAGTGGGCCACACCAGAAGGAAGGACACTGCCATGGAGGCAGGATCCTGGCCGGGGAGGGCCTGACTCGCAGCAGGGCCAGACAAGTGAACACACGCTGAGGTGGGGGCTGGGCCTCCCAGACAAAACCCTTCCTCATAGAGCCGGATGCAGGTCATGGCAGACGCCCCTAGGGGACCTAAAGGCTTGATGGGGTCCAGGCCCCACCCCCCAGGGACTCCAGTTCAGTCTGGGGCAGTACCTGGCATCAGGAGGTTTTTGAAAACCCGCTAAGCATGAAGACAGAGTTGAGAGAATTGAAAGAAATGTGCTAATTCTGTTTTTGTAAAGAATCTCCTAGGTGACTGGGAGGGAAGTTGGGCCAGTTTTGGGGACCTTGAGTCAAGGGGGGAGATGGTGAGGTATAGGCTGTGGGCTTCCTGGGGACAGTGGGCCCTTACCCACCCATGTCCAGCACGCTGTGGGTCCCTCCCCACACAGACCAAAGCCTCCTATGGTACTGGGCTCCATGGGGTCACCCTGGGCAGGCACAGAGGGGATGGTCACAGCTGCAAAGCATCCTTCACCCCTTTCTTGCCCACAAGTCTATCTGCAAAGTTTTAGGATGGGGGGAGCCAAAGGCCCCAACCTCCACCAGGAAGAGGCCCATTGGCCCAATGACTCTTATGTCCTGGGATTGGCTCTGTGAATGTCACAGTCAAGTCAGGCTGAAGACCCTCTACATTTATGGAGGAGGCCTTAGCTGCTTTCAGGGAGAGGCCTGTGTCTGTGGGATCAATGAGTTGTCACAACCTCTCAATCAGTCTTGCCTTGTCTGAAGGGTCGGTGCTTCCCTGTTAAGCACATTTGAGGTAAATTCTTTCAGACACAAGGGTCCACATGGAAATCAGATGGTGAAGCCCTAACCACGTGCAACAGGGTGTGGTGACCACAAAGAAGAAGTGGTAGAAGGACCTTCTGGAAGGGCAAATCCAGACCTTTGTCCCCAACCCCCTTCTTCCAGAGCCAGAATTCTCTGAGAACACCTCTGATGGACATTGAGCCCAAGAAAATGAGCCAGGACCCCGAGAGGTTCTGGGGTAACCGAGACCCCCCAGCTGGGGATTGGGTCTCAGAGCAGCAACAATAGTCCAACTCACGGAAGCAAAGAATAGAATGGTGGTTGCCAGGGGCTGGGGGAGGGGGAACGGAGGGTTGCTAATCAACGGGTATGAAATTTCAGTTATGCAAGATGAATACATTCTAGAGATGTGGACAACATTGCGCCTATAGATAACAATACTGTATTGTCCACTTACAAATCTGTTAGGAGGGTAGACCTCATTCTCAGTGTTCCTACCCTGGTAAAAATTAAAAAAAAAAAAAAAAAAAAAAAGAGTAGTGACAACACCATCCATGGTGTCCTGATGGAATGCATTCAGTTCTATTTAAAAAACGTAAAAACGAGGGGCGCCTAGGTGGCTTAGTCGGTTAAGCGTCCGACTTTCGCTTAGGTCATGATCTCGCGGTTTGTGGGTTCGAGCCCTGCATTGGGCTCTGTGCTGACTGCCAGCTCAGAGCCTGGAGCCTGTTTCAGTCTGTGACTCCCTCTCTCTCTGACCCTCCCCTGCTCATGCTGTCTCTCTCTCTCTCTCCTAGAAGTAAAGAAAACATTTTAAAAAAAATGAAAAAGCGAGAATGCAACAGGAGCCACCAGGGCCTGCAAGGTAGGGAGCTGTGCGGGACTCACGTGTCAAGAGAACACCGTGGTGCTGACCCGTCGCTCCAGTTTCTACCCATGTGCTGCCCTTAGCTCCTGTCGGCCACAAAGGAGACTGCGTGGCAAACAGGATTCATTTCCCCGATTCTTCGAGGCAATGCCATCCACCATGGAGTCACGGGCTCTGTGTGGCTTTTAAACCTTAATTGCAATTAAAATTAGGGACAATCTCAGGAATTCAGTTCTTCAGTCACACTAGCCACCTTCCGAGTGCTGTTGCTGCATGTGGCTCGTGGCTCTATATTGGACGGTGCAGAGACGGAGCATTCCCGTCATCACAGAGTTCCATTGGACAATGCTGCTCAAGAAAAGGGCTCTGTAAGGAGCCCAGCCAGCCTCGTGTTTAGATCTAGAAAAACGAAGAATGTTTAGTCATCATGGCCCCCGCCAGCAGCACCCTGCACTATCACACAAGGGGAAACAACAAAAAGAAGAAAACCTGGAATTTGGCCAGTTTTCCTGCATTTACTAACATCTCCAAAGAAACAGAAGTCGTCTTCGCTATAAATGTTCACCTTGTGCGGGTTTGCTTTTTATTTTGCTATCAATTTAAATCCTCGCCTAGAGAGTGCGTGTCTCTGCCTGCTTCTCACCAGAATCCCAGCTCCACAAGTGCCTGGCTAAGCCACATCTCCTAAATTATGCCCGGGTGGCCTGGCTTAGAAAGTTTATGCTTCCCCCTAGGGGCGCCTGGGTGGCTCAGTCGGTTGAGTGTCCAACTTTGGCTCAGGTCATGGTCTCACGGTTTGTGGGTTCAAGCCCTGCGTCGGGCTCTGTGCTGACAGCTCAGAGCCTGGACTCTGTTTCAGATTCTGTGCCTCCCTCTCTCTCTGATCCTCCCCTGCTCATGCTGTCTCTCTCTCTCTCTCAAAAATAAATAAAATATTTAAAAAAAAGAAAATTCATGCTCCCCCAAATTATTTCCAGAGATTAAAGGAGAGTAGAAGAACCTAATAACGTGGGTCTATAGATTTCAAGTTTTAAAGTCTTGTCTTGAATGCTTCTCTTGTGTTTTAAGAAGAAGGGAGAAAAATGATTTTGAAGAAGTCCTGAGAAAACAGACATGTTTGCAGGGGTCTACAGCAACACGACGAGGGCTCTGAGGGTCTGGCTACCCCACAGGAGAGGAACATTGGTCAGGACACTGCGTTTTCAAATTCTTGACTGAGGGACAGAATTCATAGGCTGGGTCCTTCCTCTGCATGGCTGAGACAGAATCAAGTCCATTAGACAATGGGTTTGGCATTGACAATGTGACCAAGGCACAGTCATAAGGGGGTCAGGGCCACAGCAAGATGAAGAGATTGAACCTGAACGTAGGGCTAACTTGTTTCACTTGATTTATTTTTTAAAATGAGACTTCAAGCCACCATCCCCGACACACACACACACACACACACACACACACACACATACACCCCTAACCAAAAATTCTACCACGCTTTACTTTTTCACCAAATTCCTATATAACCATGGTGCGTCTGGCTATCAATAAGAAAATAAATTTTTACACAGCATGTACCTCAAACAAAAACTATGCTGAGGAAACAGTAAAGCCTATTTAATATTTCAGGACATTTGGTTATGTCTGTTTCTCAGTATTAGGTTTTGAATTAAACTGGAATGGTTTAGGCTCCCTTGAACTGGCATGTGCATTTAACTGTAAATACATATAACAATATGCTTCTAATAAGTATATTATATACTCATACAGTGTACATATATTATTAATATATCAGTAAGTGTATATATCAGTAAGTGTATATATCATTGGCTGACTGTGACCCAAAGCCAATCTCCTCTTACATGGAGAATATGGATTCTTAATAAAGGTTTCCTCCATGTCACAGTGTTTCTTAGTGAAAGTAACTTACATAAAGCTTGGAAGTCACAGACCCTAAGCAAATTGCCTATAGATTTTCCGTTAGCCTGAGCAAATAAACTTTTTATTAAACATATACTACTTTTAATAGATCCAGGTTTACATCAAATGACTTCACTGATAATTGAATTAGTACGCTATAATTTTTCTTTATTTCACCTGAATGTCTTTTTTATTAAAGTGAAAAACCCCACTAATTTTTAAAAAGCATATTACCCTTAATCTATTACATCAACCTCGTTATTATTTAAACCATCGTTGGGAGAAACAGGAGTCCCACCACTATTCTTCTAGTAAACGAATGTTAACATTATGCTGCATCTAACAGAAAAGAGTTTGCACTCTGGTCTCTGAAATTGTAGCAGTTACAAGAAAAAAAATACAGGAGTTCCAGTTACTTTCACATCTCCATTTGGCATATATGAAAATCAAACCTCCGAAATCATAATGTCCATTTCTGCGAACCAACTGCAACGCAACTCTTTCAAATGTATAGTGAATAAAGGTTCTCTTAAAACAAGTCAAAAGCTTTAGCAAAGAACCAGGTGAGTATACTGAAGTTATTTTTAGTTCTACTGAAGAGATCTATATGAGCTTAAATTTGTTCTGTCCTTAAATATTCTGACGGTAGGGTGGTAAGGACTGGTGAGAAAGCAATCTATTAAAACTGAGTATTTATGTTACTAAGCTGGGTGTTGTTACCAACGCATAATCTTTCATAGCTTTTAATCAGAAAATAGTTCATATAACTTCTACGTAGTTCCTATTAATTTTTCTCCCTTCATTTAATTAAAACAAATTAGCAAAGCTATCCAAAACTTAACAACTTAGGTTGTTAACAACTCAAATTTCTCCGGGAAATGCTTTCTTTCCAATTTTCTTTTCCCCAGGATGTAATTTGGTGACATCCAATAAGTCCCAGTTTTGACATTTGCAGACATACATTTCTCTGTAGGTTAAAAGTAATGAAGTTTATGCAAATAGCTAATTCCCGAGTTTAAAGTTCTCATATAACCTCGCTTTTGCTAAAATCTCAACAGCCTAATTCCTCAAGCTTACACTATCAAATTTGATTGCCTCTCTTTGTGCGAAAAACCACACATGACAAATAGTTTCTGTTACAAAGCTATATACATAGATAAGAGAATATATAGATAAAGGATTTTATTTATAAAAGATATTACTAAAATATGTAGCTCTCATGTAATCATATACTGTTAAGCCTCTGCAACTTGCTAGGTCTCAGATAATCCCATTTTCTCAGCAAAATCTGCATGCTCTCTTACTGCAAATCAGAAATCTTAAACAATAAATCAGAAGCAATTTAATGAAGCAGAGGAGAATAGGCAAAAGTTCTTCAAACCCTATGGAAGAAGAGTAGAGGGCCTGATGTCACATCCTTTATACCTTGATAGTCTTACTTATCATATTCCACCCACTCTTTGTGATAAGTCAGTTTTTCTGGTTATCAGATATGACCTGAGATTTCAAAAATGAAAATTCTGCCACAATACCCTTTCAAAATTCTTGAATACTGCCCAGGAAGGGGAAGGGACATTCGTCTAGAGTGTGATTTGATTTTTGCCATAAAAAAGCCAATTAAAACCTGATTAGCAAAAGAGCCCGTGGACTTCATTCACTTATAGGAGACAAAGAATTCCTGACCAAAGCTGGGTTGCACCCTACCCAGTGGGCTGGGAGAGTCTAACGTACCCAACCTGTCGGACAAAGCAGGATTCCATCTGTTGTTATCCTCCATGCCTCTCTGTGGCCAGATTCTACACAACCAGCAGTGAGGGCATCAGCTCTGTGTCAACTACGGAAGGTAACCAAAAATATCACTTCTCCAGAAATACCCACCATCATAACCGCTGCTCAATCAGGAAAACAGATTTTAATGACTTGCACATAAAATTTAACAAAATTGAGATTCCTTTACTTATCGTTTACTGAGAAATTTTAAAAGAAAAAGAAAAGATTTAGCTTTCCTAACGCATGGGTACTTCTCTGCTCAGTGGTTCTTAAAAATAATTTATGTAAAGCAGGCTTTTCTCTAAATATACTGTGCTCTCCCATATACACATTGAACACGGTATTTGCATACAGTGAGTGTATGCACTGATACACACATGGTAAAAACTTAAAAAATATGGACTGCATAAATCAGCTGATTTTAAATATACATCAACTTAAACAGATTTGTTTGCAATTTCTGAGTTCCTCAGGTAGAAAAGATCTTTCTCGCTGGCTGTGGTTCTAGATGTTTATGCTCTATAGAATGTGCAAAAATGCTTCCCCGTATAAACAAAGAAAGAAAGGTTTCAAGATCTTGGTATTTTAACCTTGCCTTTGCTATTAAATATCTATCAGATGAATGTGAGAGAGAGCAGCGCAATCAGTCTGTCATGCTACAGTAAACATGATATTTTGTGCGCTGCCCAAGACGTTTTTTCTCATGAATATAAGTCGCCTGCCATTTATTATGAGATTTTTTCCCCGATTGACACCCCATTATGTATATTCAGTCAAGCTCAAACAAGATTTCAAGTGATCAATATACTATTTGTGCTGAAAGTCTATTAGCAGCTCTAGCAATAAACTCTGCATTGAAACAAAAATGGAGAGAGATATTTAGTGAACTGAATTACATGGAAATCCATGTTTTGGGCAAGCGGGCAGAGATAGGAAGACAAAGATGCAAGGGGAAGAGAAGGTACGGCAGACGTTTTTCTTAATAAACATCAGCTCTCTAGAGTCTGACCACTGATGAAATGCATCCGATGCCTAAGAATTTTTCAAAAAGTACCTTGAATTACATGTTGAGGTCTCTAAAGAAGGAGGGAGGGGTGTCTAAACCAGTACGGAGTCCCTTTCCAAGAACATACAGCTCACTCTGGAAAGAGCTGGAAGGTACTTGGAAGTACCTGATATCCACAGAGTGGAGAAGATGGACTGATCCGGGGAAATCTACAAAATCCTGCACAATCCAATGTCTTTGTGTGAAATAGCAATGGCTTCTTACAGATTTTGACACTTCCTGCTTTATAAATGAAGTATACCAGTATACCACTATAGTATGACCTTACCGGTCGAGCTAAAGACGCATTTTGGTTAATGTATATGGTAGGGAAGGGAGTTTGACAGCAGCCACAGGATTTCATCTGGCACAAAATAACTCTGGTCCTGGGGCTGGATGTGTGTCCATGTTGGAGTCTGTCTGCTGGAGCTGGGAGAAGATTAGATGGGTAGGGGCATCCAGAAAGATGTGGTAGCTGGGGCAATGCCAATTCAGTCATCACCCAGACACCAAAGGTTCATATTCTATTACGAGAAAAATGATGAGGTAAGGAGAGTAGAAAGGAATGCCCCTCCATGGCTCTGATAGGGGTTGCATGTTACCTTGCTGCGTGGTGAACAGTGTTCTAAGTTAGGCATCCCTCCCCCAACCCAAGGGGGCGATATCCTACTTATGAGGCTGGAGTCTTGGGTAGAAGGAAGAAAGAAGAGACAAGTTGTTCTGCATGGAGGTCCAGAATTATCGATAGTTCATTATTTGGTTTGTTGAACTTACATTTTGAACCACTCTCAGGCAGAAGAGCAGAGTCACCATTCACTGTATCAAAGGAAGACCTGGAAGACGAAAATATTAAGATCAATAGCAGTCTGGATAGTTTCCAAATTCCATAAGTAGCAAAGAAGATTTACAGGAATTTGACCAAAGGAGATGCATCTTGAGCTATTTCTTGTGCTATTTTCAGTTCTAAGACCTAGAACCTGAGTACCCTAAAAGAAGGCACATTGTCAAAAATATACTTTACTTATAATACGAACTACTGTATTTGTTCACTGTCTCTTCTTGAGGGTCCAACGTACAGAGATACCCAAGCAGAGAAGAATTGGAACCCAACATCCACCAGAAAATTAAACAAAACCTGTCCCCACTACCCCAGGTCTACTCAAAATAAATAACTGAATAATCCTAAAGGGCAATTCTAATCTGTGTAGGATGCATGCATATATGGCAAAATGTCACACCAAAGTGTATTCTTTAGTTTTAAGGAGATGTATGTACAAGTATGTAGTGTCACATGATTTTAAAGAAGCAGCAATTTCCAAATGCTTTTTTAAAGGCAACTTCCTACTAACGCTTAACCCAACTACACCCCAAACTACATAAAGATACTAACTTTTAAATACATAAACTCACTGATATTACGAATGTTACAGCTCATTATAATAAGTAGATTAGCAAAGGGAGTTTTCTTCCATTTTCTTGCAAAATACACATAACCTGACATCCTCAAATGGAAAAAGGTAGATTCCTGGAGGCCGAGTCTAAAATAAGTCAGATACCACATGCTCCTCTCCCTTCTGCAAGGCTCTCTAGGGTCCTGAAAAAGCTCAGATGAAACACCATCTCCTACGGTAAAAACTGACATGTGTTGGCAGGCGAAAGCAGCCCAGGTGTTTATTCAGCCAGCACATTCACTTCACCAGGAGGTGGGTGTTCTGGAATGCTCCTCATACAATGCTGTGTACATATTTACTGTCAGAACTCAAGGAAGTACTGTTCTGGAACCTTCTCACAATGCAATTAACTGCGCAAGTGGGCAGAGCTAACTTCCACAAAATAATCACTGCAAATCTTGGGAAATGATCCTCTGGGAAACCAGGCTGCCAGGGTAGTGATGTCTGAGCAAAGCTCCGGAGCCATCCTACCAATTTGAGTCTGGAGGCTGAAGTTGAAATCTATTTGGATTTCAAAATGACCCACAATCAGAGGCAGTTTATCTGATTGTGTGTTCCTAGTAGAATCTCAGAGTCTTCTAGGTGCTAGGATTTGTAGGTGTGGTTTGTGGGCTTTAAAGAGAGGAAAGATCGTATAAGAAGGAAAAAAGCAGAAGGTGATTTTCACAGCTCTGAATCTACATTGGTTTTCAACAAAGCACAGAATTTTTACCTAGAGTCTCACTTCAGTCTAGAATAACTGCTAAGATACTGCTAACTGGTCGCCACCTCCAGACCTGGTAGTGCATTAATTCACTCTAGCCATCAGGGGAAGGGTATCATTTTCCCTTCTTTGTATATTTTGTCTTAAAAAATTAATGGTAACTTCAAGTAGGCATCCTTCTGAATTGTTAGTCTGTTTTTGAAAAAAGGAAAGAAAAAAGTCTTGGTCTCTCTCTTCGTCATGGTCAGATCCGCTGTCTGCAGTAGACAATGTGGGTAAGCCCAGCTATGATAATAATGATTTGTGAATTTATAAAGATCGCCTCTTTCTTCAGAGCAGCTCAGAACATTTTCTTTCCCACAGATTTGAAAGATTTGAAATAAGACTTGAAATCTGCTCGCCTTGTCGCAGAAATGGCCTCCCTCTGATCTGAGGCGACGTGACTGGATTTTGACTGAAGGACCAAGCAGTGGAAGGTAAGCTCATTCACCTGTTTCTTGCTCCAGTTACGCACATCAGAATAGATGCCAGGTGTTGTCTATTCTGCAAGCAGGTTTACTGTCTGGAAATGAGCCCCCTCTTTCTAAAAAAAAACTTACTTTTATAAATAAATTGCATGAAAAATACCAGAGCCAAAATAACTCTTTTTGGCTTCATTATACGCTTTGATATTCGTCCTTCCAATCATGCCTTTTAGCCCCAGGATCTTAACCTTTGGAAGCAGCTCCCACTTCACATCCCTTTTCTATCAAAATCAACCTCTGAAAGTTAAATGGATATTTAACAAGCTGTCAAGTGAAACAGAAGAACGCTGTGCTTTTCAAGACCTACCTATGGAATGAGGGTTGCCCTCCAAAATTTTAGTTAACATTTGAATAAATGTAATGCCCGAGCCTAGAAGCTGCCTCTCTCTGCACCACTGCAATTGTCGAATTCCTTTCCTGGCCTTCAGGCAGAGGCTCAGAAACAGGGTGGGGCTCCCTGGTCTCGCATGCAATGTTAAGGGAGTCTGCGCTGCAAAGAAAACTCAGTTAATCGTCCATATTCCCATTTTTCTGTATCCTTCACGAATACCTTTGAAATGATCATGTTTAGGAGTGCCACTCTTCCTCATGTTAAGATCTGGATTAAAATCTTTGCGTCAAGCCAAATGCTCTGTGCATGAGCATGGATGACAGGTACTGAAATGAAGGTAACAAGTCAAGGAATAGGGAAAACCCTCCCTGAAGGAGAGATGGGAAGAGGAGATGAGCTTCTCTATGGAGGTCTCTGCTGGAGCTTTCTCGCTCTCTTTTATTTTTATTATTTGGGGGGTGGGGGGTGGGTTGCAGATCCAGTTCTTTCAGAGGTTACAAGTAAAATCCAACCCTGCTAAGCCATTCTGGTTCCCTTATGAGTCAGCAGGCCACTGAGTTCAGACAGTGCAGCCCAGAGTAAATGGACAGAGCTGTCTTTGGACACACCCATTTTACTAATCCTCACTCGGATGTTTTTTAAAAAAATCATCTTTATGCTACTTGGCACCTGACCTCAGAACTTGCATCGAAAACTGCACCCCTCCATCTCCACCAAGGAGGGCTCAGGCTCCAATGTGGAAGCCTTCAGCTCTGATGATGTTACTGATGAGCACAATTGGATTAGGGCTTATTTCTCTCTCCATGGGCAACTCCTCTTTCTTTTTCTCTCTAGTCTGCATGTTATCAGCTTGACATTCCCTTCGGTGGCATATGACAAATCAAATTGGCCATCATTGCACTCATCAAAGGAGGATGTTTTCTATTTCCGAGAACTGTTTCCTCCACTCCTTTCACAATCATGGACACACACACACACACACACACACACACACACACACACACCTCTTTTTTTTTTTTTTGAGGGGGGAGGGTGGTAAGAGATAATGAATGGATACAACTCACACTAAAGCACGAAGAGCAGAGGATACTCCTAAAGACAAGGGCACAGTCTCGAATGTGATTTTAAATACCCAGTTCCTACACCTTAAATTTAAAGCATTCATCCAGAAACACAGATGTTCGTAGCTTTGAAAAACTTTACCAGAAAATGAAGTACATTATTTTTCACGTCTTTTTTGCATGATTCAGCACTTTTAATACTAATTTCTGTCAGAAGTTAAAAGGTAAAGGGAATATTTTCTGGTGCCTTAACATCTTACACACTCTTTTTGGGCACCTGCACTCCTGCTATTCTAGGGCCATATCAGAAACCCGGGGTGCGTGGTTGGGGGATAGTACACGGTCTACTGCCGTATTATCCATCCAGTGACCACCTCAGAGCAGCGCGATTTCCCTCAGGCATCTAAGTGGCTTTTGGGGTGGAATGACCCACCGCAGAGACTTCGCCCTATCTCAGGCTCTCCCCTCCGCCAGGAGCCACGCGCGCGCGCGCACACACACACACTCGAATGCACCTGTCTAACCCCCGTCAGCTGCAGCTCTACGCTCCACCTGACGTGTCTTTTCAACCTTTGTCAAGTGTCTCAAGACAAGAATTTCCCGAAGCCCTTCCCCCCAAATCCAGGCTTTCGCGGGAGACCGCAACCCACTGAAGCGACGAGGAGGCCGAGATGGAGAGCGATCTCGGACTCGCTCTGCAAACTTAACCTGCGCATCGCACGGCTCCGCGCCCGCATCCGAGGACCCGCAAGTACCGCGCACGTCCCCGCAGCATCCCACGCGCGTCCTGCACACTCACCTGCGGGCAGGGGAGCCGCGCGCCACCGCGGTCCGGCCTCCCGGCGCGACCTCCGCCGGCGAGCCTCGGCACTGGGTGTCGGCTGCGCCCGCAGGGCGGCGGGACGCCGGAGAGCGGCGGGAGGAGCGCGCCCGGGCGGGTCCGCGCCGAGCCCGAGCGAGCGGGCGAGCGGGGCGGGAGGGGCCATTTGTAACCGAGCAGACGCTACCACCGCCCCTTACTCGCGGGGGGCGGGGGCGGGCGGTCAGGTGACGGCGGCCCACCCTCCGCCGCCAAGCCGGGTGGTTCCTGCCCAGGAGGAGCCCCCTGGCGCGCTCTGATTGGAACTCCCGCCGCAGTGGCTGGGGAGGGGGGCACGTGACAGCCCGGCCCCGCGGCCCGGCGCGCCCCACCCCCGCTGGACACCCCATCTTCCTCCTGGAAAAGCCGGGGGACACAGGGAAGGCGGGGGGGCTCGCGGGGTGCAGGAGAGCCTACCGGCCCCTTTAGCCACAGCTCGGGGTGCTCCCGGCTGCTGCACCCGGGGAGGAAGGGCTCCCCCGCGGCCAGCGGGCCTTCACCGTCCACCTGCCCTGCCCTTGGCCGCAGTACCCTCCCCCCACATCTCCGGGCACAGACGCCCGGAGTGTAGACCCCCGCCACTCCATAAATGCCAGGGACACTTTAGGAGTGTGTTTTTGGTTTTGGTTTTGGTTTCTTTTTCTCTCTGCACACCCGCACATTGTGCCAGAGAGAACCCACGGCGACGCACTGCGGACCCCGCCCAACTCCGAGGCCCGGGAGAGTCCCGACCACGCCCCGGGATGTCTGACGGCTCGCGGGTTAGGTCGCTGGGGGCCTGCTCTCCGGGAGAAGGAGGGGGTGCCGCGGGAGCTGCGCGTTTCCGACCCTCCCCTCGAAGCAGGCTACTGGGTGGAGGAGGGAAAAGGCAGCCATCGGGGTGCGAACCCCGTTCCCAGCCTCTTGGGAGCACGTAGCTGACGATAAAGGTCACATTAAAACTCCTCAGCTAGTGGTGCCGGCAGGGACGCGCCGCCTGGTCCTAGGAAGCCCGGCTATTAATCATCTCCAACGAGCATTGCTTTTCCCACGTTGGGGAATGGGGCAGAGCGAGACCCGCCCCCCCCGCCCCCTGCGAGTTGCGGTCCCGCAGAACGGATGGATCCGCAGCCTCTTCCCCCACCTCTCCGTGGCCCTGCACCACCCTAGAAGGCAGGGATTCGGAGAAAATGCGGTGTCACGTTCGCCACCGTGCCCGCGGACGCGTCTGCGCCGGCTCCAGCAACACGTGGAGGCCGCGAATCTGGGCATCTGCTCTTCATTTGGGTGGTTATGTGGGTATACTTATAGGATGATTTATTATAACCAGATTTAAAGGAAAAGTCTGTACGCTGGATTCTTTCAAACTTTTGTCCTAGGTCGTTTCGTACTCGTTTGGGGCGGGGACGCGGGCGAGGTCGCCAGGGCGTTCAGCTGAGTCAAGGACGCCTCGGGGAAGACGACGGAGGCTCCGGGTCCCTGGGTGCTCCAGCCTGCGGTCCCTACAGCGAGCAGCCCGAAACGCGTCCGTCACCTCTCAGGGCCCTTCGACCAGATTGTGACTCTCAGACAGTACGGAGGTCAGGGGACATTGACCCCTTGGTACCTGGGTTTTGCAGGGCGCGGGACAAGATCGAGCAGGTTTACTCGAAGAGAGGTTTGACCGTAAAGCTTCTGGCACAAACGCTCTACAGGGAACCTCCGAGGAAGCTGAGAATCTGACCAACGTACGCTGGGTGGGGAGGGAGAGAGGATCAGATAGAAAAAGGAACGCCGCGTTACCCTTAAGTCCCCGCCTCCAATATCTCCAGACCGCAAAGGCGGGGGAAGTCTTATCAATAGTGTTAAATCCATCGGGAGGAAAGACGCTCGGTTAAAAAAAAAAAAAAAGCACTATTTAATAAGAAAATGGGTAAAATTTCCATTTCCAGGTGTTAATCTTGATGATGCCGCCGCGTTAAATAGGGGGGTGGATTGTGCCAAGAGCACACAGGCCTCCGAATTTTCACAAAAATAGCCGTCCTCCCCAACGCACAGAGCCCAGCCAGCCGCTCCAGCAAGGACGGGGACCCGGAGGCCGCAGTCCGGGGCGGCGGCCCGGCCACTTGTTGAGGCACCGCCGGAGGAGGTCATTGCCAAGCGGATCAGGAGCAGATTCGGAGTTAAAATCCCTTCCCCGCGATGCAGATGCTTCAGAAGTCGAGACAGGCTGCGAGCACTGACTCAGTGCCTCAAGATTTTTTTTTTTTTTTCTGACTTGAACTCTGGACCCTCTTTGGACAGACCAATGTTTGTTTTCCGGGAATTATTGTGTGCTGGATTCAACACACACACACACACACACACACACACACACACACACACACACACACACACACACACACGTCGCTCCGCATGGGGGGAGGTGAGTGGCGCAGGTGCTTCGGACTTTCATGGGCGGGGGGGTGGGGGATGGCTTCGATGTAGCTGCTACCCGGAGACAGGTAACTCCGCAAAGCCGTCCTTCGGCAGCTTGGAAGCGGGGAGCGGGGACCCGAAGACGAAGGTGCCGGGGCGGGGGGGTCCCGGTGCGCACAGAGCGCAGACGCGTCGGGAGCAGGCGGCCGCACAGTGTCCCCGGTCGCGCTCCGCTGAGCACGCGCGCCACCGGAGAGGGACACCGCGGGGCGTCGGTGCAGGGCCACCCGCCTGCCCTGGGAGGGGCACTCCGCTCGCGCGGTGGTCTCGGGGCGCCGGGCAGCCTCCACTTCCCAAACCCTGGCGGCCGCCGAGACTTTGTCTTCAGCGTCCTCCGGTGGCACGGTCCGGGGTTTGCGGAGCCAAAGCCTGGCACACGAGCAACTCGCCCTGGGTGTGGAGCGGCCGTGCCTCAGGACAGCGAAACGCTGCCTCGTGGGGATTTGGGGGCGGAGAGGTGAACAAAGTGAAAATTAGTGAAAATTTGGTCTTTTTCTTTTCTTTCTTTTTCTCTTTCTCTTTCTTTTTTACATATCATGGAGCTGGTAGAACTGACCGCTTAAAAGACTATTAGGAATTTGGAGGTGTTTGGGGGCCAGGACTGGAAGGAGTTAATGCTAGGTTTGGGACCACTACGGGAAATGCGCAATTTAAAGGATCGCCTCCTCTAGCCCAGGGTCGCGCTCCCGGGAGCCCAGCCCCAGCGGAGGCGCAGCCGCGCTCGCGGTCACCTTCCCGCATTATGACACCTGGAGCTGCCTCGAGATTCCCACGTCCCCGCGGCCACAGCCCTCCCAGCAGGTTGGAACCCGCGAAAGTCTCCGCCCGCCCTTGCCCCTTTAAATGGGCCTTTTCTTTCCGCTGTCATCCTGTGGACACGTTAACGCGGGCAAGGACCGCAGTGCGCCCGGCGGGCGCCCCGCCGCCCCCCGCCGCCTCCGCCGCGCCGGGCGCTCGCTGCGGGGCTGCGGCGGCGG